>JASVEL010012230.1:0-131763 GCA_032618575.1 Nicotiana noctiflora | reverse complement strand
GTTTCAATGGTGCAACAATCATTTAAAACAGTACATTTCACAGTCATTACACAAAACATTCACAGTCATTACAGTACATTGCTACAACAGTACATTTAAAACAGAGTCATTAAACAGAGTAATTAAACAGAGTCATCAACCGATTCACAGTCATTACACAAAAGTTTATACAAAAAGTCATTAAACTGAACAAACTACTTTAATGCTTGGCCTTTTTAGTCTTCAGTTTTCCAATTTTTTTTTCCTTTTCTGCTACCAATTGGCTTGAGGACATAGCTGATTTTTCTTTCCATGTGAGCTTCTTTGGTGCATAAGGCAGATCAGTAGGCACATTGACACTATTTATATCTTCTTTGAAGGCAATCTTCCTGGTACCAATAGGTTCTTGATGCAACTTTCTTTGTTGAAGCCTAGTCATAGCTTCAGATATCACCTTAGGCATCACATCTGGCTCTTCATCTTCATCTTCATATCCATCTTCATATTCATCACCAGCTATTATTGAAGGTGCAACAGATTGTTCAAGTGTGTTTTGAAGTCCAGCAAATTGACTGGAATGTTTAGGAGAAGTCATTCTCACACCCGGAGTAGGCATGAAAGCGAATTCTGAATTTTGACTATCTTGGGGAGCCGTCAAGGGCATATCTTGTACTATTTGGTAAGTTCATTCACCATTAGCCTACAAGAGTTGTTCATTAGAAAACATTATGAATTAAAAAAAATTTGTAAGTGAAGAAAATATGTGAAAAGGACCGTTACCAAAGGGCATTTTCTTCTGTTGTGACCTGTTATACCACAGAACCCACATGTCATTATAAGTCCCTTTCTTGAAGCTGACCAGACCCCCTCCCTCTTTCTGGCCTCATCTTTTTCTCTTTTTCTCTTTACTTTTGGTCTACCCACCATTTTATGTACTTCTGGTGGCTCCATTGCATGTTCTGGCTCAATTTTCCAAAAATTTTCACCTCTCACAGGTTGTAACTTGTGCATGTATGACAACATATAAGCTTCCTTTGAATACCACCAGTGCACCTCGCTTAATGGATCTTGTTTATCGTGCATTAAAGCTTTGATGGCATGAGGACATGGTATTCCTGTTAAATTCCAGGCCCGACAAGTACACTTCTTTAATTCAAGGTTCACGGTATGCTTATCTTTTCCCTCAACCACTTCATATCCGTAATCTCCATTAAAGACAACTTTGCACTCTATTGCAATTACTCTGTAATCATTGTAAAGCTCTATGGCATATGGGCTAATTTCTTCCTTCCAATTCCTACATTCATCCTCACGGTTCTTTAGTAAATTCATTACCTACAATAAAAGGAGATGATTGGCAAAAAGTTAACAATCAATTTATAAGAAGTTAACAGAAGAAAGATACAAAATTTACCTTTAATCTAATGTCTTCCAACATCTTAATTATAGGTTTATTTCTAGCTTCAAGAATCCATTTATTGAATGATTCTGTAAAGTTATTATCAACCATATGATTCTTGCATTTAGTATCAAAATAAGCCCTACACCAATATTGAGGAGGGTAGTGTATTAGTTCTCTAGCAGCATCTTCATGAACATCACCCAAAGTCTTCAGTTGATCCTTGAACTCTTCTTCATAGGTACTCCAAGCACACCACCACATTAACTTTTTCATCTCTACACCCCTCCAATTTTTGCTCCAATTAGCTTCAATATGCCTAGCACACCATCTGTGATTTGCTTTTGGAAGGACAGTAGAAACAGCCTCCAAAAGCCCCTGCAACAATCAAAAAATCAGTTACAAATAAAATATAGATTAAAAAAAGAGATAGAAAATTTGACAAATAATTACCTTTTGCATATCTGACATAAATGTCACTCCTTCACCATCTTCAAGCTCCAAAGAAATTCTCAGTAACTCCATAAACCACTTCCAGGTTCTACCAGTTTCTTTATCAACTACTGCCCATGCAAGAGGATAAAAATGTTTTACTGAATCTTGTGCCATGGCCACCAGTAGAATTCCTTTACACTTCCCTTTTAGAAATGTGCCATCTAGGCCTATAAGAGGTCTCAAACCTGCTTTCCATCCTGCTTTCAAAGCTTGGAAGCAAATATACATTCTAAGAAACCTTCTTTTTCCTTCTGCCAAAGCATCTTTAGATATGTTTATCACCACATCAGAACCAGGATTACTATCCCTCAACTCTTGAGCATATGCCTCTAACCTATTATAATCATCAATGAAGCTACCCTCCAATTTCTCTAGCGCAAGCCTCTTTACCCTCTTCATCTTTGAATAGCTAACATTCAGATTGAATTGATCCTCTAGTTCCACCCTCATGTCTTTCACTTTATATTTAGGATTATTTTGGACTTTATTCTTGAAATAGTGCGCTAAAGCTTGGGGAGTAGCTCTTCTATTCTTGTATGCTGGCTGACAATTGTGTCTTGCATTCAAAGACTTAATTTCAAATCCTTGATCTTTATTATCCTTAGATATCAAGCACCTAAATGGACAACCAACATCACATTTATAACTAACTCTACCGGTGTCGCTCTTAAAGACTTTAAGGCCCTTTTTATTAGCAATTGCATAAAATTCCACAATTCTTTTAGCTTCATCCAAATCTTTAAAACTCATACCCTGTTCCAACTCTTTATAGTTGTCTAGTTTGTCATTAACTTCTTTAGTCCTTTCCTTACTAAAGATATCCAATTGATTACTATCATAATCACTAGAGTTAAGTTCATGTGCTTCCTCTTCCTCACTTGACTCACAATCGGTGCCAACATCTAGTGTGATACTATAAGGTTCATTATGGTGACTTATGCTAGGAGCTGGCACATGTTCTTCACCCTCATCAATAGCAAAGAATTGAAGCACACTAAACTTGTCAGAAAAGAGTTGTTGTAGTGTTCTGATTCCCGAATCACCTTCAACCAGAAAGTATCTACTCGAAGGCCCTATTATCAGAAGTTGTTCCACCTTCTTAAACCCACATTTATCAACGTATTCTGAACAAATATCTATATAAGACAGCAAATCCACATCATAGGCTTGCAACACGTGATTTAGTTTTTTTATGTACACTATTTGAGGGTTCAAGACCCACCTGCCCCCATAATTCAAGACCAAGTCCACCTTTTCAACCATTCTTTATTGAAGTCACATACAATCCATAAAAATAAAAAAAAATTGACCCATCAGATATATATACAGAAAAGTTAGAAGGAATATTTAATACACTAAAGTGAACAAAAACAGTCAAAACCCAAATTTATTATTTGAATTCAAAAACAGTCAAAAATAGTCACAAACACTGAACAAAAAAGTGAACAAAAACAGTCAAAACTTACTTGAACAAAGATGGAATTTTATATTTGATCTTCAACTTGAATATTGGAAGAGAAATAGCAAATAACACCCATATGATTTAAGAGAGGAGAGTCATCGTTATTGGGATGATGAGGGGAACCCTAATTTAGAGGAGGAGGAGTCAGACGTATGACGGAATGGGTTTAGAAAATATAAAGTGATTTTGGGTTTAAAAACGGGTATGGGTGGGTTGGATATAAGATGGGTGGGTTTTAAATTAGCCAATAAATTAATGACACGTCACTTAAAATTGAAATCTGAGAAGGACCGTTAGTATGAAGGGCATTTGAGAGCCCAAACATTAACGGGAAGGGCTTTTTTAGCTCAAAACGTGGATGGGGGGCAATTTTAGACCAAATTCGATAGTTGAGGGGCATTTTAGGCCCTTTTCCGTAAAAAAAAATGCTGCTGCCAGGTTTAAAATTCAGAGGAGCCTTCTCACCGCGGTTCCACCGCGACCGCGGTGGAAGGCTGCTTCTGAACCTTACCCACTGCGGTTGGACCGCGATCATGGTCAAACCACGGTAGGTGACCCTTTCTGAATCTCCTGCCTCGTGGTTCCACCGTGACCGCGGTGCGACCGCGGTGGAACGCGGGCAGCCCAGGTATGTGCAAATTATTTTTATTTTTTTTAAATCCCCCCCCTTCTCTTAAAACCCTAACCTAAAACTTTCCCCTCTCATTCTACCACATAACAGTCGCCCCTCTATACTCGCTCTCTCTCTCTAAAATTATTTCTCTCTCCATTCTCTCTAAAAATCCCCCCCCCCCCCCCGCCCCCAAATTCCTTCATCTTCCTCCACCACTCCTCTCCCACCATCCATCACTACTCTCATCTTCTCCTTTTACTTCAAGTAAGTTTTTTTTTCTTTTTAATTTTTGTTAGTTTAATTAGTGTAGTATAGTTAAAATTGTAATTTTTGCTTAAACCCTACTTAGGCTTAGTGTAAAATATGTTAATATGCCCCATTAATATAGCAACTTTTTTGTAGAATTGATTTTTGGGATTTTTTGATAATTAACTTGGCTGGGTCTCCATTATTATGTATTGTGATTTGTTATGGTGGTTTGGAGACCCAAATTAGTTGTTGATTGATTAGTTTGGTTTTGGACCATCGTTTCTCCAATTATGTTATAATGTATGTTGTTGCTAAAATTTAGGGGATGTGATGCTTAGGTTTGGGTTTGTTGTTATTGTACAAATTTGGAGATGGTGTAATTATGTGTGGGGTGATGATGGCATGCTAAAAGAAGTAAGTGTGGGGTGCACTAGGTTAGAGTTGATGAAATTGTTGGGATTATATGGTCAAATTAGGGGTCATGGTATGATGGCACTAAAAGAACTACGTTTGTAGTCAACGGATGGTGAAGTCTGAGTAGCCATTCGAAGCAATAATGTAATGAAAATGTTTGTATGCTTCTTCTGTGCAGGATTATGGCTCCTAAGCGATCAAGGCATGCTACGAGCTCGTCTAGGAGTCCTGCCTATGATGAGTCTCGTTTTGAGTGCGAGGAGGCAGAAAATGATTTTCACGCCAAGGCTATCAAGGCATGGATGTAGGAGATCTCCATTGACAAGATGGCTCTACGGGCAGAAAAGCCCGACATGCATGAGGAAATTTGACGCAGGGACATGGAATTCTTATTCGATGAACCTGCTCTCATCAACAAGATGCTTGTCAGGGAGTTCTACGCAAATGCAACCTACGGCATGGCTAGGGAGGTCTTCGTGCGAGGTAAGCGTGTTTGGGCCAAAGTGCCTAGTGTTAGGCAAGCTCTGAGACTACCTGCTTTTACCAGTGACGTGGATTAATACCACGACAGGCCTAGTGTCACTTGGGATACCATGATAGAGGCCTTATGTGTAGGTGGTCGTCCTTTCTGGATCAAGGACCAAATTACACTTAACTCCACCTGTTTCACACATCTTGCCAAGTGCTGGTTTATGGTTGTCTGTAACCGTTTTCTGCCCTCCAGCAACACCACTGATGTTAACTTTAATCGCACATTATTGACTTGGTGCTTTGTCACCCAGCGGGAGTTTGACGCTTCCCGACTGATTTGTGATGAGATAATACTGAGGGGACCCCTCAAATCCAAGGGATTCTATTTCCCTTCTTTGGTCACTACTCTTTGCCTCTCCCACCAGACACCCGTATTACCTACGGATGGTCAGCTTCCATAAAAAGCTCCGTTTAAAGCTTCTATTATTCTGGTGGGTAGAGGCAACGACCCCATTAACATTGATAACGATGACGACCCTGTCCCGATTGTCCAGTCCTGGAGGTCCACTGACTCCGCAGGTACTTCTAGGCAAGCTCACTATAGAGCTGGCCTATCCCGGTCCCAGTCCACCAGACCTATGCTTAGGTCTTTGGAGGAAGAAGTTGCGGACTTACGCACTTCTGTGGATGGCCTACACACGCGCATGGACGCGATGTCTCAGAGGCATTCTAGGTCTGAGAGCCCTTTCATGGCATGGTTCAGAGCATTGGGTCGAGCATGCAATGCCGACCCCACCACCGTCTCCGACTCAGATTGAGTCTCAGGTAAGTCTTCTAACCCTTTTGTGCTTTACATTGATTATTGTGACATGAGGACATGCCATGATTTTTAAGTGTGGGGTGGGAGACTAATTTTGTATTATAGGTTGTACATTATAGATTTAGTGGTATAGTATATTAGATGGCTTGGCCCTATGATGGACACTTGGCGACAGGTTTCTTAAGTGTCTAAGTCGGAACAAAAAAAAAACAAAAAGTAAAAAATTTTAAAAAAATCCAAAAATATGAGTAGAGGGCTCTTTCTGATGACGGACTACTTGGACAGTACTCTTGAGGGAAGTAGTCCATGTAGGAATTTTTGTTTTTTTTCTTTTCTTTTTCTAGGTAGTGTATCACCTCCCCCTTGGTTTTTCTTTTGGCCACGGTTCTTTTCCAAGGGTTTTTATTGAACCAGGTTAGTTAGATTTTTCTTTTTAGGATTAGAGGGTGAAGGTTAATATGTAACCCCAAGTATGCACACTAGCTAAACTAAAATGAACTTGAGGGTGTATTATCTCAGCTTGACTGTAGCTTCGGGGATATGCCTTAAATTACACAATACAGCTTGCTTGGACATTGATAGGACTCTGTAGATGAACGTGATTCTGAATGAGTTGCATGCTAAGTGTGTGTGAGTTTTTACCTGCATTATATGTTTATACATGATACCTAGAACTTGCCATGTGTGTGTGCAAAGCGAAATAGAAGTTGTTTAATTATAGAGATGATAGAGGCATTTCTTTTGTAACCCAATACATTAAAAACTGTGAATTCATCTGTACATAGTATCTTAATTAACCCCTTTGAGCCTTAAGCCTGTTCTTTGATAATCCTATGATGTTCAAAATCTATATCATACATTGTTGTACATTACCTCCTAGAAGCACCTGAGTTATAATGAATATGCAAAAGTGAAAGTGTGGGGTGAGGGGAAATTGAAAAAGGGAAATCAAGAATGAATGGTAGAAAATGGTGAACTGGCAATGTACAGTAAATGCTTTACAAATCAATGAAAAAAATTAAAATAAAAAAAGAGATGTATACATGTAAATAAGAAAGCCAGTTACATCAAAAGAAAAATGGGGATTAAAAGTGAATAAAAAGTGAAGGAATGGTAAGGGGGAGCATAACGAAAAAGCTTAAAGGGAAGTTTGTGTAAAAGAAAGTGCTTAGGGAGGTTAGCCACTATAACCAAAATTATCCTACCCGTCCCATAGCCTACATTACAACCCTTAAAGACCTCTTGATCTTTGATTAAATAACTTGATTAGTGGAGTATTACACTAGGGGCAAGCCTATGGTGTATCTGTGTACATATAAATGCTCTTTGCTGAGAGTGAGTAAAATATTTCTATATATATAAGTTCCATGTTCTAAATTGCTTATGTGTGGGAACTTCTCTCAGTATGATTGTGTGAGTGCATGTAACTCAAGAAGAAAAGGGTAAGTTTGCAAGTCTGTGATAATAATTAGAGTAAGCAATGATGTGTTGGCATTTGAGTTTACAATTGAGTTAGGATTGTGCGTTACTTAGGTTAATCATGAATGATAACTTGTGTGACATATTTTGGGGGAGACATTGATAAAATTGGCCTAAAATTGTGATTAAAGTTGCTCGAGGACGAGCAAAGGTTTAAGTGTGGGATGTTGATAATAGGTGAATTTGACTATATTTATGCCCTAAATAATCACACTTTAATGTTGTTTTGATAATATTTATGATGACAAAATGCTCTAATTAGTGTTTTTAGTATGTTATAGGTACACAAGAGTTGATGAAGGCTAAAAGAGCAGTTTTGGAGTCAAAAGAAGGTGAAAAAGGGCCATGTATGGAACAAGTCAAGGAATTGGCTGAAACAGCCCGGAAGATTCAGCGGCACTGTTTGATCGCGGTTACACCGCGACCATGGTAGAACAAGCCTGCGGAAGTTTGGAAGAATCAGAATAAATGATCCACCGCGGTTCCACCGCGACCGCGGCAGAACCGCGGTAGAACAAGCCCGTGGAAGTTTGGAAGAATCAGAAGACATGATCCACCGCAGTTCCATCGCCAACGCGGTCAAACCGCGGTGGAAGGTGGAAATTCAGGGGCTTAAGTGTAAAAACAAAAATTGTAAAACCTAAACCCTATATATATTGTTAGGATTCGCCCAAAGGAGGCAAGTTTTGTACTATTGACTACTTTTGCAAGAAAACTAGTAATAGAGAACTCTCTCAACATCTATCTTTCTTTTACTTTGAATTCTTGATTATGAAATCAATTATATCTTTTGCTTTCTTAATTATGAGTAGCTAAATTCTTTATCTAAGGTTTTGATGGAACCTATTGATTGATGAACTTTTGGGTTATGTGAATACAAATTGTTAGCTGAATTTCTATTTGTTCAACTTCGTTCTTGTTGTAGTTAATTGATAGGATCCTCAATTAGTTGTGCCTATTTAGTGTGCATAACTTGGAAAAGAGTGCATATTTAGGTTATTGTTGAACAACACCACACCTAGATAATTGGAGGAATCTATAATTGTGGGCATAAAGTTGGGATTAGGAATAACGAAACCTTGGGTGCAATATAAAGTGAAATGTGCTAATTAAAGCTAGCTAGGGTAGCTCGGAAGAGTGCAATAGTAAATTATTATAATTGCTCGGGAGAGAATTACGCTAGAAATAGGGTTCATGATTGATAGAGAAATATTGACAATTTGTATGAGTATAAACAGAAGGGATTCCATCAATATGGAAAATCATTACCTTAGTCTTTCTAATTATTCTCTACAACACATTTAGTTATTTTCTTCAATTCTTTAGTTTATTGCAAAAGTAGTTAGTAGTAACCACTCACAAAGATATTTGAAATTTTGGGAAGCTGATTTGGAAGTATTGTTGGGTTTTGAAGGTTGTAATTGATAGGTTAACTCTCTGTGGGATTCGACTTCGGACTTATAAAACCGGGTTATATTGACAGTGACCGCATTGTCCTTTTACGAGGCACAGTTGGGCGTGATCGGATGGGATAGATTTTTTATCGTTTGTTTGAAGAATTCAATCAATACTTATAAAGCCCTCGATATGTCATTCACAAAGGATAAGG
Organism: Nicotiana noctiflora; assembly: GCA_032618575.1. NCBI lineage: Eukaryota > Viridiplantae > Streptophyta > Magnoliopsida > Solanales > Solanaceae > Nicotiana > Nicotiana noctiflora. Next base: position 122,773 of record JASVEL010012230.1, on the reverse strand, counting down.
TAATTTCCATATATTTTGAAAGTATTATATTATCCAATGATATGAGGTGTGTGTGATCAAATACAACTCACATTTCTTTCTGTTTGGGGGTGGGGAGGGATTTTTCTTTCTAAGCTGCATATGTTATAGATTCAACAACACAACAATAACCCAGTGAATTCTTATTTGTCGAGTTTGGGAAGGATAGAGTGTACACTTTTTTACCCTTATCTTGGGAAGGTAAATAGACTGTTTTCAATAAACCCTCAGCTAAAGAAAAGAAGCAGTGGCTATAAGTAATAATAACAACAAGAATTTAAGGAAACGAAGAAAAGATAACAATCAAACAATTACTAGCATTCTAAGGATGAAAAGTTAGCATACTAACACTAATGCTACCATATTGAGAAAGACAAAGGGACATGTTCGATTACCTACTAATCTTCTATCCTAATCCTCGACCTGCACACCTCTTATTAAGATATCCTCGGTAAGCTCCAAATGCGCCATGTTCTAGCTAATCACCTCCCCCCCAATACTTATTTGGCCTATTTCTACCCGTCCTCACACCCACCAAGGTTAACATTTCACACCTCCTAAGTGGGGCATCTGCACTTCTCCTCCTCACATGCCCAAACCATTCTAGCCTTGCCTTCGACATCTAATCCTCCACCAAAGCCACTCTCACCTTATCTCGAATAACTTTATTTCTTATGTTATCTATTTGGTTTTCCCGTATATCCATCTCAATATCCTCATATTAGATACTTTCAACTTTTGGACATAAGAGATCTTGACTGGCCAAAACTCTCTCCCATACAAGACAGTTAGTCTTACCACCACTTTATAAAACTTACATTTAAGTTTTAGTGGTACATTTTTATCACACAAGACACCGACATCGAGCCTCCATTTCATCAAGACCCTACTCTGATACGATGCGACATCCTCATCAATCTCCCTATTTTCTTACATAATAGACCCAAGGTACTTGAAATTTTCTCTCGTGGGGATGACTTGTGTATCAGGCCTCACATCCATGTCCAATTCCTAAATAACACCTTTGAACTTGTGCTCTCAATACTCCCTTTTAATCCTGCTCAACATGAAACCTTCATACTCAAGAGTCTATCTCCAAACCTCCAGCATCTCATTAGCATCACCTTGCGCATCTTCAATCAAAACTATATCGTTGGTAAATAATATATACCATAGCACCTTCTCTTGAATATGTCGAGTCAGTGCATCCATCGCCAAAGAAAATAAAAATGGACTAAGGGTTGATCGACAATACAACCCTATCACAGTCGGGAAGTATTCCAAGTCTACCCTCACAGTCCTCGCTGGGGTCTTAGCTTCATTATACATGTCCTTAATAACCCTAATGTAAGCTACATGCACACCTTCAGCCTCTATATATCTCTAATGAAACCTCTCTCGGGACATTATTGTAAACTTTCTCTAGGTTAATGAATACTATATGCAAGTCCTTTTTCTTTTTCATATACCACACCACCAATCTCTTCACAAAGTGAACGACTTCTATTGTCGGCTGACCCGACATGAAATCAAATTAGTTCTCAAAGTTAGAAACGCACCTCCTCACCCTCACTCCAACCACCCTCTCTCAAACTTTCATTGTATGACTTAACTGTTTGATACCCATATAGTTGTTGCAATTTTGGATATCCTTCTATTATTGTACAACAAAATCGTCGTACTCTACCTCCATTCCTTGTGTATCTTCTTCGTCTTAAAAATGACGCTAAAACAAATTTGTAAGCTACTACAAGCCTGCCCTACTCAGGGGCGGATGTAGTGCACCGTGAACGAGTTCAATTGAATCCATAACTTTCGATGCGGAATAAAACTTTATATGTTAAAATTTATTAAAATTGAAAAAATAGTATATATGAATCCATAACTTTAAATATATAACGAGTTTAATGCTAAATTTTTTAAAGTTATACCCATAGGATTTAAATCCTGGATTCACCTCTGGCCCTACCTACATTCTCCGAGAATTCTACAAGGATTTTGACTGGCCCGTTCGCTCTACCCCAGCTCATCCTATGCATAGAAAGCTCAACCTCCTCAAATCTTATGCGCCTACAGTACCCAAAGTCACGACGACTATCGGAATGTTCCAAATCATCCAGCGCATTATTCATACCTCCCTTTTCATTCATGAATTTATGGAAATATATCTGTCATCTTTGCTTAATTTGTGGCTTTACCATCAAAACTTTACCGTTCCCACCTTTGATGCACTGCACTCGATCCAGATCACGAACCGTCATTTCTCTCACCTTAGCTAGCCTATATAGCTTCTTGTCCCCACATCTGTTATAGATTACGCCTATTAAATTCTATTTGTAGTATGGATAAATACAAAATTTCTTTTGCGGCAATGGAGATGCTTTGTGGTTTCATCATTATGAACAGACAATTTAAAAGTATATAGAAGTTAAAGAGTCGAGCAGATATCAAGACATATAAATGTGTTAGAGCCCAATTGGCTAAATTGTCAAAATCTACTTATTTTGAAAAATATTTTTTGTTTTCAGAAGTACATTTTCTAAAAGTACTTTTGAAAAAAACGGTTTGTGTTTGGCCAATTCATTTAAGAAGTACTTTTTGCAACATTTGGTGAATAATTTGTGTTTGGCCAATCATTTCAAAATGTATTTTTGAGTGTCAAATTACCAAAAAGGATAGTACCTAGGTCGTATAATTCTTTTAAATATAAAAATAAACTTAAATATTTATCGTAAGAGACTTTTATTATTTTTTATTTTATTTAATTAAAATATAAAACGTAAAGTAAATAAATATATTAAAGATTTAAATCAATTTTGCATGTATAGTTATACTAAAGTATATGATATTATCAAATACAATTACTTATTTTTATATGATGATTTGGATAATTAAAATAAGATAATTCAGTATAAATTAGAAGTCTATCCACAAATTATTGTATATTCAGAATCCATCATGAATTAATAAGTAAAGTCACTCACACTTGACAATACTTCTCAACAATTTTCTCTCTACTTCTATCACACAACGCTTCAATATTGGTAGAAGACTTACTTCGCATTTCTAAAGGAATATCAGAAGACTGTTCTCCTTCATCAATCTCTGCAGTAATGTCTTCATTACCATAATAGTTAAATTTTTTATCGGTAAAAGAACATTGTCAGATGAAATTATGTATAACCATGGTAGTTGCAACAAGATGATTTTGAGTCAAACTTGAAAGATGACATTGAGCATAAAATAGAAATAATTTTAAATATATAAAAAAATCGTAAAAGAAATAGTTAGTTATGTTTAAATTCTAATTCAAAAAGAGTAATTAATTGTTAGCAATACATAATGTATAATTTTTTTTTTAGAAATTTGAATTCAAAAAGAAACTAATTATTACCTAACCTTTCTAACTTTGTCTAAAATGCCAAGTAGCCTACTATGAATGAGGCTGCCACTTGACTAAATATGGATGTATTTTCTTCTTTTAATAATATATAGATAGATTATGCAATGCAATTGTAAATCTTTTACCTATTTAACTATTTTAAAGATTTGGGAACTAACAACATATAATAGAAAAAATTATAAATAATTATTTTTTGGAAGAGAATTGATAATCCAAAGAGATGCGGATAATTTGCTTTAGTGTAAAAAAAAGAAGATAATTTGAAAATTTACGAGACATTACATAAAGAAAAGATCAAAAATAAGAAAAACTTATAATTTTTTTTGAAAAGTTACAATATAATTCATATATATGATATCTTTAATTAATAGGATGGAAAAAAACTAAAAACAACTATGAAAAGAAAAAACTTAAATTAGTAAGGGATAATTAAAAAAATATAAATTTATGGTGAGGATAGTTTTGTCTGGAATAAATTAATTTTCTACTTCTGCTTTTTAGAAGAAGCTAAAATTTTCTGCTTTTTTCCCAAAAGTAGAAAAACTACTTCTGCTGCTGGCAAAAGGTACTTTTATATTGGTCAAACAACTTAAATTTTTAAAAAGTATTTTTTTAGAAAAAAATACTTTTTAATCTCCGAGAAGCTTGGTAAAAAAGACTCTTACTTGTGATTTGTTATTTTATGATTTGAGTTAGACAACCGAAGGATATGAGTGACCCGCTTGACTAGTATTTATTACTAAGACTAATAGAATAATGATTTTATTTGAAGACAAAATGAATTCGTTAACGTGATTATTCTATTTCTAATTTACAAATAAGATTTGCAATGAAAGGTGCACCTTGTTGTCAATTTTGGTATGGAGTTCAACTTGAATATGGCCCCACATATAATTTTTGAACTATTTTTGCCACAACAATGAAAACTTTTCTTGTGTCAGGGGAATTTAAAATTTATATATATATATAGCCTCACATAATTTAAAGTCATAGAATAAAGGCATAAAATCATCTTTAATCAAATTTGAACAATCACGACGATTATATTGGCACCTTTTTGTTGTCAACGGTAAGTTAATTCGTATTTGTTATGTCCCAAGCCCATGGCACGCGTTGTCTTCTTTAGCTCTACTATCGCATCGTTTTGTCTTTAGGGCTACACCACATCGAGTCCCAAAAATGTTTGACCACGCAAACTTTTTTTATACTTTAAAAAGCTTTTTACTCTCCTATTCCAATGCAGGATTCGCCTAAGGTGATATGTGCATCCCTTCACCATAAGTTTTCCAGTCTAGAAGCCTGTCGGTATTGCTTGACTTCATCATGGGCATCACATTCACCCTTCTGTTTAACCAAAATATTGAACTTCGATTAAAGCTAGAAAATAATAGAGAAATCGTGTTACTGATAATCAAGAGACCGAAAAAACAAAAAAAATATAGTAGGCTTTCAATAATCAGAATAGACACTAAAAAAGGTTGTATTCCAGTGATTGTTGTGTGTTACAATGGGTATAACTTCCTCCTTTTATAGCTGACTCTAGATGGAGGAATAAAACGTAAGTTTTAATGAGCAATAAATGACATTAAATAGGTCGTTCCACAATCATTTTGAATAAATGCTGATCCTTTAACGTATATGATGTTTAATGATTGAATTTAGACCCCTTTCTACCTTCAGATCCATGCTTTAAATGCTTTTTGACCCGTTGCTTCTGGGTGTTTTGAAAAGATACGGTGCTTGTGTCTCCTTCCTTTGTCTTCTGAAATCCTTTGTCTTTTGAAATCACGTTCTAGCTCGCTCCAAATAGGCACGGGTTTCGCAGTCGTATTGCGTCTCGTGTCTAGTTTATTCTTTTGTGTCTTTCGTTCACCTTCCTTCAGAATACTAACCTTGCGCATATTCCATATGTCTTGCCACGTCATAAAAAATTTTCCCCAATAAAGATAGTCCCCCCACTTTCCATTTGTTTATCATTTAAATATATGGGAAGTGGATGCTTAAAAAAGGGAATTTTTGTCACAATAAATACTTTGTCAGTGTTGACGCTTCAGTTGTCCCTTCCATTTAATGCACTATATATGTGTCACTTCTCCACTAGTACTGTGAGTTTGCAGCCTTTTCTTTACTTTATTCATAAAGTGATGGTTACCTTTATTATAGGCATTTCATCATTATTTTTCCTGGTTTATCGATCGTTTTTCGTATACTCCTTCGATTTCTTCTTCTTTATCCTTTTCGCTGAGTAACTCTTTGCTTCTTCCTTCTACTCTTCTTTTGTAAAAACGTGCTGAGCCATGGCATTTTCTAACCCTAGAAAAGTTCAAATCCTTGACCAATTCCCCAATGCTCCCGCAAGGCATCGAAGGGGCGGAGCTAGTGCTTCTCGTGGAATGGGATCAATACGGGGCGGCATATCTGGTTCTGCTATCCTTTCTAGCACTTCTTCCAGGGGATCTTTATCTAACAAACCTTCTTCCAAGGGAAAAGAATCTGCGGAACCTCTTCATGAACCGATGGTAGACGAAGTTGTACCATCAGACTTGTCCTTTGAGCATGATAAGGAGGTTCTTTGCAAGCAAATGCTCAGGTTGGAGAAGGTTGATAATTACCCCTCTATAATTGTTGAACCAATGGTTCCTTTAATTCGGGAGGATTATCATTGGAGAGCTAGTAACCCATAGTTATTCCTAACCCTAACCAGAGGATTTCTTCTTACAACCCTCGTTTTTCTTGTGTTTATACTTACCCCTTTTCTCTGGGATTTTCTCCTGCTATTGACCCAGTGATTCTCAAATTTTGTCGCTTCTTCAAAATCTGTTTAGCCCAAGTCGGTCCTCAGGTTTGGAGAGCAGTCGGATGCTTAAGGTTTATTTTAACTAAGGCAGGTGTAAATTTCACCTTTCCTCACTTGATTCACCTTTACCACCCCAAACTTTTCCGCAACGAAGTCTTTTCATTGTCTGCTAGAGGAAAGAGGGTTTTGATAAACCCTGAAGATGTTAATGACCGTGGATGGTATGTATGGTTTGTAAGTATTCCCACAGTTGATCTGGTTGGTGAATCCAACATGCCTTTTCCGGAGAAGTGGAACATGACTCGTTAGTGTTTTATTTTTTGCCGTGTCTATTTTTTTGACATTCCATTCTTCTGTTATTAACGCACTTTTGTTTCGCTTTTTGGAATAGTTATCATGGGAGATGTGGAACTCATCCCTGATTTCCATGCTTGGGTCGATGCTCTTTTGAAGGCTGTACCCATGGAGGCACGTACTTGGAGGTCAATCTATGCTAGGCGTGGCTGGAGGGTCAGAACTCATGGTATTCACTTGCTGTTTCCTTTGCTTAGAATAAAAACTTTTACATATCTGATCTTATATCCTTCTTTTTGTTAGGATTTCCCAATCGAGGTATGACAGCTGAAGCGGCTCTTGCTCTTAGAACTTCTTCCCAGACTACTTCAACTTCAAGGAAGTCACGAGATATTTTAATAAAGAGGAAAAAATTCGAGGAAGATTCTGACGTGGAAGAAGATGAAGATACACCCTTGGTAGCTCGTCCCAGGTCTAGGAGACGAGTGATAATTTCAGAAGATGAAGTCGAAGCTCCTCCTGCTACTGAAGTTCCTCCTGTTCGTACCTCTGAGCCCGTCACTATTATATCTGATGAAGAAACTGTTCCAAATGACACTTCTGAGTCTACTCAACACCTTTTCCTCGAAGGTTTCGGGGGTGGTGATTTTGGCCCAGTTTTGGAGGAAATCCCCCTTTCAACTTCCGTTTCTATTCCACATGTCTCTTTTGTCACTTCAAATAACCACACGGCTACCATTCCCACTCCCACTTCTTTTCCAACTTCTGCTCCCGTGCCTGTTTCGAATCTTTCAAATACCGTCGTCTTTACCTCCTCTACCGTACCTCCTTCCGTCAGCTGCGTGGAAGAGGGTTCTGGCAGTAGGAGCATGGCTATGAGGAGTGTTACACTTGAGGTTCCGGCAGACAGGAGCCTCTTAAGGAAGTCAGGTGGGGCAGATGCCTGGCTTAAGCCCCTGATTGGGGATATTAAGAAAGGGAAAATGGACAGCCATAGCTGTCTGACTCTAGTGAACGACTAGTTCACAATACTTTGAAGGTATGTTTCTTATCTCTCTTTTTTTTTAAGAAAAAGTTTTTCTCTTGATTTCAACTCATACACATTTGTTATATAGGCCAACCTTATAGGTACGGAGTTTATGGGGAGAATTTCCATTTTGGAGAGGAAAGCTCGTGAAGCTGACCGAGCTATTTCTGAAGCTGAAAGGAAGGCTAGGGAAGCGGATGCCAAAGCAGCTAATTGGCGAGAACAGTTGAGAGATGCTCATAAGAAGGTTACAAATTTACAAGAGCACAGCCATAACTTAGAGCAACAAAATCGAACTTTAGCTTCTATGGACGGGGTAAAGGCTTCCCTCGGTGAGGGGGAGAAAGAAAAAGAATGTCAAGAATGTTCTTTTTCTGAACAATTGTCTAGGTCTAGCGAGGAGATTAGGGAGCTTAAGGTTCTCTTGAACAAGAAAGAAAAGTATGAGGGAGAGCTAGTGCAAACCCTATCTCAGGCTCATGCCGATTTGCAAGCTTCCTCTGATAAGGCACGTGCCTTGGAAGAATCTCGTGCCTCCCTGGAAGTCTCCTTTAACTCCACTTTGAATGAAAACCAATCATTAAAGGACGAACTTACCTCATGGAAGAAGGATTATGTCCTCCTTGAGGAGAATTTTGATGCGGAGGTGAGCTGGGATTTCCTGAATTCTCATCGGGATGCCTTAATGGAGGCTAGCCAAGAGGGTTTCGACTTCAAGTTTGAGTTAGCCAAGGTTTTGAGCACTATTGAGATGGCCCAACAATCTTCTTATCCTCCTGATGACTTGACCGTGGCTGATGATCCTCCCAATGAGGGAGTTGCTCCTGCCGCAACTCTGGCTACAACAATCGAGGCTGTCGTGCCTTCATTCCCTCATAGTGGTTCAACTGTTTCTGCTTCCTTAGCATCTGTAAATCCTGCATATGAGGAGGTTAACTTAACAGTGCCGGAGAGGCTACTTCCTCAGGAGCGAGTTGAGATTTCCAATTTTTGAATCAGTCCCCAGTTTATCGGATATTTGTATAATCTTCTTATTTTGTAAGGATTTTTTGTTTGAACCCTTTATATTTTAGAGATTAATTAATACCTCTTTATATTTTATTCTTGCCTATTTTCGAACTTAGGACTTATGGAATAATTTTGCATTTTTATCCTTTTAATGCTTTATTGATGCACTCGTGGACTTGTCAACACGAGGATTATAAAGGAGGGCCCTTTTATATATTGGCACTTAATGAAGAAGACGTCTCAACCTCATAAATGGTGCTATACGATGAAAGAAATAGGAAGCACATGTTTGTGTAAAGTAATTTGGACAAGTTTTTATTCATTAACTTGAGCAAATTTTGAATAATACATGCGTTGTAGTACGTCTATGACTTTCTCGCAATTGTTTTCGTGCAACAGATTTTTAAATAAAAAATACACAAGGTTTTTCCTTTACAACCTGTTTTAGCACGCAGCCATAGTCCTATCTTTATGTATTTAGAAAGGACTTAGAAAGTGTCTACACTATTGAAAAATGTTTTTTGCAGAGTAAAACGTAGCTATTTGCATCTTTTAGCTATCCTTTGAACTCTCGTATCTCTTTCGTGGTCCTACATCCACTTTTGTGCACGAAGCTATCTTTTGCACGAGTTTTTGAATTCCCGTATCTTTTTATGGTCCCGCGTCTACTTTCTTGCATGAAGCTATCCGTATTGTGCAGTCCCCAAGTGTGCAGGCGTTGTAGGGATGAGGCCTTGAGCATTTTGGTTGTTACTCGTAAGCTGACCCTTTCCCTGAAACAAAACATACACGGGACTCGAAAATATAGCTTTTAGATGTAGACTGCCTACCCGTATGCATTTCCATCAGATCTGTGTAACCTTAAGCTTAGAATTTACGAGTATTCTTTTTTTGCCATGCAGGTTGTATCTCATCATTTGGTACGGGTTAGGATTTGTGCCTAGCATCTAAAACCATTAGTAAAATCATGACAAACGATAGGCATTATAGATTCCAGTAAAGGCTAGCAACTTTCTACAGAAACTCTTGTATAAGACTTGAAAGGCCTTTCACGTGTCAGTTGGAGAGTTCTGCACAAATTGGCTATATGTTGCTTGAGATATACTATAATCGAATATATCTACCTTAGAATATACCTTCTAGTGATGACTGAGGCAAAAATCATATACGACGTTTTTTCTTCTTAGGTGTTGCATGAACATGTGCTTTCATTCCATAAGCCGATTTATTTCAAGCATCACGATTATGAATATCATGCTTAAGAATCAAAATGTCACGTATGTAAGAAATTGACAGGTTGGTCTTAGAGGGTGCTTACCGTAGCCTTTACTAAAAGGATATCACGTACCTTCCAAGTTGACTTACCTCCTGCCTTTTAACTTCTCTATTTGGTGCTACGAGGTGCATATTGTTCCCTATAAACTTGACGAATTCCCCATGGTGTTGGGAACTTCATGCTTTGATGCAAGGTCGATGGAACAACACCCATCTCGTGGATCCATGGTCTTCCCATGATTATATTGTATGCCATCTCCAGATCTACTACCTGAAATTTGGTATCTTTTTCTATACCTTCTATAAAAGTTACTAAATTTACCTCTTCTTTAGTTACTATGCTGGAGTTATTGAATCCTGATATAGTATGCGCCTTTGGGATCATCTTGCCCTCCATTTGCATCTCCCGTAACACCCTTAGTAGGATGATGTTTGCTGAACTTCCTGGATCAATCAAGACTCTTTTTATTTTAATATCATGTATGAGTAAAGATATTTCCAGTGCGTCATTGTAAGGGGAGATGACTCCTTCCATGTCTGCATCGTTGTAACCAATAATTTCTCCTTCCCTCGGCTGGCGTTCGCATTTCTGAGGCATAGTTGAGAGTTTGAAGACTTTGTTGGAAGATGGATATGTCACCTCATATATACCTTCTCCCCAATTTATAACATTCATGGTTCTCTTAGGTGACGGGGGTTTCGGCAGTTCTTGTCTATTTTTCATGTAAGACTGCTTTCCTTTCTCACTAAATAATTCAGTGAGGTAACCCTACTTCAACAGATGGTCTACTTCACTTTGTAGAACCCGACATTTCGACGTCTTATGACCATGATCATTATGAAATTCACACCAATGGTCTGGATTACGTTTATTTGGATTTGAACGCATCGCTTTCGGCCACCGTACTTTATCTCCCATGCCTCGTAAAACAGCTACGAGCTCTGAGGTGGTAATATTGAAATTATATCCACCGAACTTTACTTTTGAACTCCCGTCATCATCATATGGGTCCTCCCTATTTCTATCATTTGTAAATCTAGAAGAGGAACCTGAATCTCTACCCCTTGATTTTAGATAATATCGCTGACTTTCTTGCTTCGTTCTTGAATCTCTTCCTGCAAGGCCCAGATATGGATCGTACCTGCTCCTACTTGTTCTTTTTTCGGTTTCGGACCTCCGGGACCGGCTCCTTTCATAATGGGAATGCACGGTATCTTCTTCAATTCTGAGCTTTGTGTTGTACCTGTTATAAACGTCGTGCCACGTAGTAGCAGGAAATTCACGTAGGCTTTCCTTCAGCTTTCTCGTAGCCTCAAAACTTTTCTCATTCAGGTTGCCTGTGAAAGCTATGGCGGCCCAATTATCTGGTACCCGTGGCAAAGTCATCCTTTCCCGTTGAAACCTATCAACAAAATCTGTGAGTTATTCCGTATCCGCTTGTTTAATCTTTAAGATGTCCTCCATCCTCTTTTCAACCTGTTGCGCTCCTGAGTGTGCTTTTATAAAAGTATCTGCAAGCTCAGCAAAAGAGTTAATAGAATTTTCAGGTAAGAGTGAGTACCTAGTTAGGGCTCCCTTCGTGAGTGTTTCTCCAAATTTCTTAACCAAGACATATTCGATTTCCTGCTTAGTTAAATTGTTCCCTTTAACGCCTGTGGTAAATGCCGTCACATGATCTCGAGGGTCGGTTGTACCGTCATATTTTGAAATATCTGGCATTTTGAACTTCTTTGGAATAGGAAGAGGGGCTGCACTTGGCTTCCAGGGTTGCTGAGAATATTTATCCGCGTTAATCCCCTTAATTATTGGGGGAACTCCGTGAATTTGTTCGATCCGTTCGCTTTGTTCCTTGAGTTGTGCCTGCAGGGTTAGTATCATATTTTGTAAATAAGAATTGTTTGCATTACCTGTATCCACTTCACGTGGTCCGCTGGGAGATCCTGAATTCATGTTATCAAGACCAGAGCGAGGATTCTCGAGAGTGTTGTTATTAGGAGTAGGGGCAGGTGAGGACGATGGTAATCGATCAACCAAAGTTTGGAGGGCTTGACTGACTCCTGCGTCGATTATGCGCTGAAGAGTTTGTTCAACCCCTTCAAGATGTTCTGGTTGCTCCTGTTCATTAGAAGTAGGTATGGGAGTGCCTTCTCGAGATTGAAGTGGAGAGGCTGGAAGGGACAGAACTAAATTATCATTGTTCAAGTCCCCTTGATCGTGAGGGACCTGGTTTTCAACATCGTTGTTGTTGTTGTTTTTGTTTGACATGACGTTCTCAACAAATGAACGTACAAGTTCCAAAAAGAATTGATTAACAGATTCCCGGTAACGGAACCAATTTGTTTAACCAAAATATTGAACTTCGATTAAAGCTAGAAAATCATAGAGAAATCGGGTTACTGATAATCAAGAGACCGAAAATTATAAAAAAAATGTCGTAGGCTTTCAATAATCAGAATAAACAGTAAAAAAAAGTTGTATTCTAGTGACTGTTGTGTGTTACAATGGGTATAACTTCCTCCTTTTATAGCTGACTGTAGATGGAGGAATAAAACGTAAGTTTTAATGGGCAATAAATGACATTAAATAGGTCGTTACACAATTATTTTCAATAAATGTTGATCCTTTAACGTATATGATGTTTAATGATTGAATTTAGACTCTTTTCTGCCTTCAGATTCATGCTTTAAATGCTTTTTGACCCGTTGCTTCTGGGTGTTTTGAAAAGATACGGTGCTCATATCTACTTCCTTTATCTTCTGAAATCCTTTGTCTTCTAAAATCACGTTCTAGCCCGCTCCAAATAGGCACGGGTTTCGCAGTCGTATTGCGTCCCGTGTCTATTTTATTCTTTTGTGTCTTTCGTTCACCTTCCTTCGGAATACTAACCTTGCGCATATTCCACGTGTCTTGCCACATTATAAAAAAATTTCCCCAATACACCCTCACCTCCTCTAGACTCAAAAACCTCCTTGAGGTTTTTCCAACCATCATATAAAGGCAGAGTCGGCTCTGATGCAATATTTGTTACCACCAAACTCATGGAACTTATTGTCCACTTTGGACTTAGGTCCGCACAGATTTCTTTTTAGGGCTACGCAATATCAAGTCTAAAAGCGCACGTACAATGTAAACTTTTATCATGCCTTATGAATCTCTTTGATTTATTCTCGCATTCCGATGTGGGATTTGCCTAAGGTGATATATGCCTCCTTCTTCAAAAGCTTTCAAAATTAAAAGCCTGCTAGTCCTGCTTGATACCACCGTTGCACGACCCAAATTTTCACCAGAGCCACGACGACACCTAAAACTACTTGCTTAACAAGCCAACAATTACACAATAGCAAAGAACTAAATAAACAAAATTGAATAATTTAAATAACGAAAATGTCATGAAATATCTGAAAAAATAATAATATCACAACTACAACCATCCCAAAGATATGGTGTTAGCGAGTACATGAGCACTACTGAGCATCAAAATAAAAAAGCCAAATCCTCAATATAACTCTCTAAACAATAAAACAGTAATAGCAAAAATAAATGAAAGAGAACTCCAAGGCCTGCAAATGACATAGCAGCTACCTAAGTTGGTACCAGAACTCTAGCAGTCATCACACCTAGAAGTACTTGGGTATGCACATGAAGTGCAGAGTTGTCACGACCCCAAATCCGGTCGTGATGGCGCCCAACACAACTGCTAGGCAAGCCCGACCATTTACTCACTCAACCCGAGCATGAAGCTCAATACCAAGAATTTGTATATCAATTAAATAAAAATCATAAAGAATAGCTACCCAAAGATCTGGGTGTCATGAGTCTAGAGCCTCTAACAATACGGAGTAATAAAACTTCAATAATACAAGTGATCAAAACTCTAGAAAATGACAAAGAAATATGGAAAGAGTCGGGTCCTGCGGACGTCAGGCAGCTACCTTGACAACTTCAATAAAACTATAGATCAGCGACGAGCTCAGTTAAGCTCTCACTGCATCTGCACACATGGTGCATGGAGTAAAATGAGTACTTCCAACTCAGCGGTAATAAAAATAAATAATGTTGAGAAGTAAGAACACTACCTCATGCTATAAAATACCGTACAACACAGCAGTATTTTCCATGAAGATCCTGTATAAAACATCTAGCTCAGTTTGAAAACCCCTTTTGAAAACATCTCTTTCTTTCCTTTTTAACAGTTAAGCATGTGACAACAACAACAAGTAGTGCAAGTCCGCACACAAATCAGCCCCTCGAGCTCAGCACTCATTTAATAATTTACACCAGAGTGTCTGGTCAACAAACAAGTAATACATGCATGCCAATAATATATATGAGTGCTAAGTGTCATGCCACGTAGTATAAACAACAACCAATGCATGAATACAATGCAATGCACATGACCACTACGGCGCGTAGCCCGATCCATCTGGGCGTCCGGTGCTCACAGTGGGGGGTTCAGACTCCGGAGGGGCTCCTTCAGCCTGAGCGCGATACATATAATATCACATCCGCTGCGGCGTGCAGCCCGATCCATGCATAGTCATGAATGCACATAAGCCTCTTGGGCACTAGTCACATAGTAGTTCTTAGCTAAAATATCAGTTAAGTTTTCAAATCTTAGAGAGATGGCTGAGTTTGCAAAATAATATTTTAAAACCATAGTTCGAGACAAAAGCATACTCAGTAATACAGAAACAGTGACTTAATCCCTAAAGGATTCAAATATTCAGCATGAAGCCCAAAACATGACATTCAGTCTAAATCATGATAACTAACACCTTTAACAGGATATCAATTTAAATCAAATAATTTAATAATGATTTTATTAAGCGGGACGGACCAAGTCACAATCCTCAGTGGTGCTCTACACCACGCCCGTTATCCGGCGTGCAAGTCACCTCAATATAGCACTATAATGTGCAAGTACGGGGTTTCAAACCCTCAGGACATCATTTACAAATATTACCCACCTCGAACCGGCGAGAATTCTAGCCCGCGACGCCTATGCTCCCCAAACTGGCCTCCACGCGCGTTCAATCTATCCAAAATCATAAGTAATGCATCATAATATGCTAATGGGACATAATCCAATTGAAAGAACTCGAAAAATACTCAAAATCACGAAATTGGCAAAACTCGAGCCCGGGGCCTACGTCTCGAAAAATTCCGAAATTTACATTGGCGGACTCCTCGTCTCGCTACGAGTCTGTAACTTTGCAAATGCAAACATTTTCCTTGCAAATGCGAAGTCATCCAGCCGAGGACCATGCTCGCAAATGCGAACTCTTTTTCACAAAAGCGAGGCTCGTAAATGCGATCCAGACATTGCAACTACGAGATTTGCATCAGACACGAGCAACAAGTAATGCACCACCAATTGCATAAGTGCCCAAACTCATCCGTAATGCATCTGAAACTTACCTGAGCCCCTCGAGCTCCAAACTAGATATATACACAAGTGTAATAACATCATATAAACTTGCTCACTACCTCAATTCATAAATATAACTTCAACTAACAAGAAACGATCATCAAAACTCATTTTCACAATTTTCACATAACGTGCCGAAATGCGCTCGGATCACCCCCATACCCCAACCAATATGCGTACAAGTCCAAAATATCATACGAACTTACCAAAATCGTTAAAACTATGATCCGAGATCGTTTACTAAGAATGTTGACCGTGGTCAATTCAAGTTCCTGTTTAAGCTTAAAATAACTTTTTCTTCACATTTTTACGTTAAACCTTTCAAAAAATAATACGAACCATGCATGCCAATCCAAAAATATCAAATGGAAATAATAGAGGTCTCGGAATACAAAAATAAAGGTTAGTACTCCAAATGACCTATCAGGTCATCACATTCGAGCATACGCTTAAGTCTAAAATCACTATTTGAACCTATTGGAGCCATCAAAACACCGTTCCGAGGTCATTTTCTCAAAAGTCAAATCTCGGTCAATATTTCCAACTTAAGCTTCTAAATAAGAACCAAATGATCCAAATCATTTCAGAACTCCCTCATAAAATTAACCATCCTCACAAGTTATAAAACCATAAATACACATACGGGAAGCTTCAAAAGGATAAACAGGAGTCAAATACACAAAACGACCGGCCGGCTCGTTATAATCAATTTCAGTATTGTATTTTTACGAATTATTATGAGTAGCTAATTTCCTCCTCTAGGGTTTTGATGGAACCTTTTGTAGAATGAACTCTTGATATGTTTTGTTATAATTAAGCCATTTAATTATCTTCTTGTTTAACTATGTGTTTATCTTAGTTAACTAAAGAGCTCTTGATTACTGGGCGTATTTTGTTATGTGTTGCTTGAGAAAGAATATGTATTTAGATAGTTGTTAAGCAACATTAATGAGATACACTTCATTATATATTTATACATCATAAAATAAGAAAATAAGAAAATATGAGTATCCAATTAAACTTTTATTGTTCACCTTCTTGTGTTGAGATCTTATTCCATAATCTTAACCTCGGCAAATAAGTTACTTAACGATGATCCACATTGATCAATGATCACACATAAACTTACGCTTTATTCTTTCATACGTAAATCTTTACAAAAAATTTGTTTAGATGATATTAATTATTTTATAAAATCGTGTGTTACATAACTCAGTATACACATGCAATTCACATGATAAACTAATAAGATAAAAAATCTTTAACATGACTCACTAATCTAATAACCAACACTTTTAATCTAACGCTCATTTTCAGTAGTGAGTAATGACTTCCGTTTTTCGTCTCATTTGATAGCAAGGAAACATAGTGCTGCCATGACTTTTTGGACTACTATCAGTCAGAGGCTTTTGTCGCAAAGACCTCAGTTGACCACCCGGCAAATACTGTTCAGAGTTGTCACATGGTTTTTTTGAAAATCGCAAGTAGAATTATGCGTATACGAGGAGCCACGATAAATATGACTTCTGATTTGTTTTTATTTTTTATAAAATTGTGCCCTAATTATTTTGTGAATTAATTAGACTGCGATATAGATAAATTTATCCACTAAAATTTAGACTGATGATCAAGTATTTTTGTATTTATTGGGATTGAACCTAAAACTTTTATAATTCTAAACTTAATTTATTGACCGATAAGCTGCAACAACAACAACAACAAAAACTCATATGACCCCAACATGTGGGGTATGGGGAAGGTAGTCTGTACAAAGATCTTACTCCTACCTAATGCAGGTAGAGAGGCTATTTTCAATAGACCCTCGACTCAGAAAGGGAAGAAGCGAAAATACACTTGCTCGTCCCTGTATGGGCCGAAATTTGGACGGCCACGACCGAAACCAAGTATGGCAGAGAGGGAGGTCCCTCCGATATCGCTTCTTGAGGATCATCTTGATAAACTACGATCGACAGTGGCTAGTGGAGGCACGACATTTGTAGTCGTGTTAGCATGATGGGAAACAATAGGAATATACTTTTGGAATATTCTTTAAGTTGTACTTTTTCGATTAAGAAGGGAAACTATCTTATAAAAGGGGATCGAACACTCTATAAATTGAGGGACACGAATGAGACCAAAAAATAACTTTTACTTGAAACTAAGATCTTGTAATAAAACCCCTTTATATTCAAGGTGATCATATTGATTATTTGTGGTTTTTCTCTGAGATATTTCTCATTTTGTTCGTCTTTAAATACCTTTCAAGCTAGATCTTATTATACTTTGCAAGGATTTACCCTCATCAACTTTCTTAATTGTTTTAATCAAAAGGTTTCAATATTTTTTGGTCAAACAATTTGGCGCCGTCTGTGGGGATTTCTTCAGCTAAAATCTTAGTCTCATCTGGATTCTTGAAAGAGATAAACACCTCTTCCTAGCTTTGTGAAAACTAACATTGACAGGGAAAGGAGATGCAAGACTGAAATCGATACTAGGCGTCACAACCAACTTTCTGAACACCATCAATGAAGATAGCAGGGAAGATAACAAAAATGAAACGTCGGGCATCACACCCAGGGGAGACGATTCACCTCCCCCACACAAAAGTGTAATTTTTTCACGCGAGAAGGAAGCCTCAACATCTACGACAGGAGAGGCACCACGAGTAGTGCGAAGATTGCTGGAAGAATGGCTAACGATTACTCTGACCACCATACTTGACAAACCCGCCCAAAGGGATAACAGGAATACTGCTCAGGATGCCCCCATACACGTAACACTTATGTCTCTAATGACGTAGGTAATGACACGTTTGCGAGTGTTTTGGAAAAAATGGAGGAAATGAAAAATGAGAATAAAGCACTCCACGATCAAATGAAGGAACACCAAGAGAGGGTGGACAAAATACCTGGCGCTCCAAAGTTGCTGCCAAAAGGCGATATTGGTCGATTTATAGAGCAACCATACAGTGAAGAAGTGTCCACCTACGTCATCCCAAAGACCTTCAAAATGCCACCCTACCTAAAGATATACGTCGTTACTACCGATCCAGAGGATCAAATCATCCATTACGTTACAGCCGTGAAAGGTAACGATCTTTCAAAAGAGCAGTTACCTTCGGTACTATTTAAAAAGTTTGGCAAAACCCTAACAGGGGGAGCATTTTCATGGTACTTGTAAACGCGTGATTTTTGACCCTCCCCGAGATTTTTTATATTTTTTAGCGTAAAATATTTAGTTTAGTTTTAATATAGCTATTTTAGCTAAATTTGACTCTTTTACTTTATTTTTACCTTAAAATAAAAAATAACAAAATACAGTTTTATTAAAGTTTCGTAGTCATTTTAAACTTGAAAAATACAAAAATAGTACTTTATATTTTTTATCTTTTTATAAAAACGAAAATAATAAAATAGTTTCATTAATATTTTGTAGTCATTTTAATCTTGAAAAATACAAAAATAGTACTTTATATTTTTTATCTTTTTATAAAAACGAAAATAATAAAAATAGTTTCATTAATATTTTGTAGTTATTTTAAACTTGAAAAATACAAAAATAGTACTTTATATTTTTTATCTTTTTATAAAAACGAAAATAATAAAAAATAGTTTCATTAATATTTTGTAGTTATTTTAAAACTTGAAAAATATAAAAATAGTACTTTATATTTTTATCTTTTTATAAAAATGAAAATAATAAAAAAAATAGTTTCATTAATATTTTGTAGTTATTTTAAACTTGAAAAATATAAAAAAATAGTTTTATTTTAATTATGAGTATTATAGTTATTTTGATTACCTAGGATTAATTAAATAACACCATTCTCGGTTCGGGCGAAGAATAATATTCGGGTTCAAACTACCCGGTTTTATAATTTTCGGACCTAGCCCGTAATAATCCGAGTCCACTACACTAAGGGGGACAATACATAATGGATGGGGAATAAGAACAAAGACAAGAAGAAAAAGACAAAGGGATAAAAACAAAAGAAAAAGACAAAAACAATATGGGATTTATTTAAAAAAAGAAAAGAAAAAAAAAAGACAAAAGAAATAGGAGAGCATTATTCTTCTTTAAGAAGAAGAAGAAACGGCAGGAACAAAAAAAAAGAACAAGAGGAAAGAAAAACGAAAGAGAGGATTGGAGAGATTGGAAAAAACGGATTCAAAAAAGAAGAGAAAAAAAGATGGGAAAAAACGAAACAAAAAGGATTCAAAAACAAAAGAAAGATTCGGAAAAGAAAGAAAAAAGACGAGAAACAAAGAAAAAGAAAGGAAAGAGGAATTCAAAAACAAAGAAAGAAACAAGAGATTCGAAAAAAAACAAAGAAGGAGAATGGAGAACAAATCTTCACTGGCTTAGCCGAATTTTCACTGGCTTAGCCGAATTTTCTTTTACTTCTTTCGGTCATCTCTTCATTTTGATTCGAGTTACAACTTCAGTCGAGGTCGTCGTTTGATTCGAGTTCTGTCCGGAGAGGTCGAGGTTTGAGATCGTCATAAAAGGTTCGTTTTCTCGTTGTGTACGTTGAAAATATGCAAAAAATAAAGGTGCATGTTCTTTTCAGATATTGTTCTTCTCGTTAATATTCTGGATCGTTTCTCATTTGATTTAGTTTCGTATGATTCATATTATTTTTTTTGTAAATATATGATTCTGTTAAACATGCAATTTCACAGTTAATGGTGGTCTTGTAGTGTCGAAATTAGCTAATGAAAATAACTAATCCTTCACATGCTCGCCAACTAGTTATGCCTCCATTGTTTATGTAGTTGCTCGCCGTAGTCATGAATTTGCTCACTTAGTTATCTACTCGTATGTTTACTCGAATTGGTTATAGTTGAGCATGATTTTGTCACATTATCGAAATTGGTTCCTTATTCCTCAACCGAACGGCGGAATTAGATTAAAGGAATCGGGGGTGTATTTCATGTGACCCGACTCCAATTTTTGAACAAGGTTAAATAAAGCACGTCATGGACCACGAGTGCATTTCATGTAGCGTGGCTTGCAACATGTTCTAAATAATCTCGAATCAATTCTTAAATGAATATAGCGGAATGTAGTTCTCTTTTAAATTAGAATTAGAGGTGTGCCTCGCCTAACAAAATTATACAAATCGCGGGGCCCTCATAAATATATATATATATATAAAAATATTTAGACTTCGGGATCGACCGTATAGCGAATTTTACGGTGTTCTCCAAAGATAATAAATGCGTAGTTGCTTTAATCGCGTATTCTAATACTACCTTCTCAAATACGGGTGCACATTTATGTGACCCAAATCTAAATCTCAACGAAGTCGAAACGTGTCAAAAGTCACGGGTGCACTGGTGCAACGTGGTTCGAGATACGTTTCCACTGCATTGTAATTCATTTAAAACAATAAACAATAAAAGGGTAATGAGCCCGTAAACAATAAGTGAGACGAGCCTCGCTAAAATAACACGCGAATTGCGGGGCCCTCAATAGATAATTTTTACAAAGATGCTTAGATTCCGGGATGTGCCGTTTAGCGGATTTCACGGCATTCCCAAAACAATAACGCGTTAGCATCTTTAGGCACGTATTTACTAATGCTATCTCCTTAAACCCGGGTGCACATTTATGTGACCCAAATCCAAATCTCAACGGAGTCGAAATGTGTTGACAACCACGGGTGCACTGGTGCGACGTGGTTCGAGATACATTTTCACAATATTGCAATTCTTTGTAAAAATAATAATAATAATAATAATAATAATAATAATAATAATAATAATAATATTTATAATAATAATATCATAAGAGGTTAAAAATTAAAATTTATACATAAGTTAAGGCATATTATAAAATCGGATAAAGAAGCCAAATATGACAGTTGAGCGACCGTGCTAAAACCACGGAATCCGGGAGTGCCTAACACCTTCTCCCGGGTTAACAGAGTTCCTTATCCAGTCTTTTCTAGTTTCGCAGGCTATATTACAAAGTCATAAATTTCCTCGATTCGGGATTAAACCGGTGACTTGGGACACCATTATTTTTCCAAGTGGCGACTCTGAATTAAATAAATAAATCCCGTTTCGATTGTCCTTTAATTGGAAAAACTCCATCGCGCCCTCGCGGGTGCGGGAAAAAGGAGGTGTGACAGCTCTGGCGACTCTGCTGGGGATGATATTAACCCAGAACTGCAGTTCAGGGTTTAAGAATTCGATCTCAATTAAATTGTTGTTTTTGCCTATATCTGATTTTATTATATGTTTAATTAATGTGCTACATGTCTACCGCTTTGATACTAGTTGCACTGTATATACAAACTGTTATATGTTTACCGCTTTGATATTGCGTGAACTGTATATAAAACTGTGCCGAAAACCCGTCTCTTCTTACCCCCGGGGATGTGCTTACTGGTTGAGACTCCCCTTTCCGTTAGTGTCAATACCAAAAATAAGAAAAGAGGCAGGATAAGTTACAAAGCCGGACGATCCCGCGGGTCCCGGTACGTAGCCCCCTCCTCAATCCGAGTTGTCTGCTCGGGTACACGGTCTAGTACCATTGAAAACATCAGGATATTGAGCCTAGATTTAGGACGTTTATTTGCATCATATCTGACTTAGGGGACTCAACACAGGGGTTGGGTCCGTCTAGGACAGGTGACCCGGTAATCAAAAGACCGAGCATGTTATATGTTGCATTTATTTGTTCTAGATTATTACGGGCTAAATTCCTGAAAAACAAAAAGAGAGGAAATTTTAGAATAGAAAATATCGAAATGTCGACGAAACGATGTCGAAGGTTTGAAAAGAAAATTTGAAAAATAGGTGGAATAATTTTGTTGAAATAATTGGTCAACTAATCTGACCGAACTACGCAGGTTTGATTCTCGCCATTAGGTGGGATACGTAGGCAACCCTCATCGGGTCCAACCACCCCTTTTAAAAAATCAAAAAAAATGTGTGTTTAATTTTGTCAATAAAATCAAAGTGATGCCGTTTGCAAATAACCGAATGTTCCGAAAGGACGCCGGAAGGCTGTTTTTTGCAAAAATAGCCACTTTGAATCATTTTTAATAATTTGCAGCCGCAGCCTTGAAATATTCCTTGTGGAAATGTTGCAAGGTCATAGCCGCAAAATCAAGTCCGGGTTCACACCCCTTTTGCAAAAAATAACCAAAAAAAAATGTTAAATTTTTTATTTTGTTATAAATGAGTCGGGTGATGCTATTCTTGCTCAAAATAGTTGAAAGGTTGTATCTGCAAAATTAAGTTTGAGTCATCACTCAACTTTTCAAAAAATAATCACTTTATCAAATAAGCCATTACATGGCCGGTCCTTGCATAAATAGCCACTTTTGGCATTTGAACTTCTTCAGTCTTGTATTGGCCTGTGTCGGTGCTGAATGATGCCCCATAGGCCCGAGGATTAAATTTTGAATTTATATCTTCTTGATAAAATTTTGCAAAAAAGAGCCACTTTGTCTAAATAAGCCATTATATGGCCAATTTATGAAAAATATTCTTGTGTTGATTTATGGTGATGCCGAACGAGGCCCCATGAGCCACGGGATAAAAAAAATAAGTTTATCTTTCTTAAATAAATTTTGCAAAAATAGTCATTTTGTCAATAAGCCATTATGTGGCCAAATTTGTAGAAATAGTCATAATTGACACCAAAAATATTCTTTTTCTTGTAGAAATTTCCTACACAAGTTTGTAGTTGGAGTCGGCTTCTATAATTTTCCTTGAAAAAAAAAATCAAAAAAATCAAATAAACATTTCTTTATTTCTTGCATTAATTTGCAAGAACTACGCTCGGTCTGATTCATGCGGGGTCATGATACGTAGGCAATCTCCATAAGATTCGACCACAACTGTATATGTATATATATATGAAAAAAAAATGAAAAAAAAATGAAAAAAAAGAGAAAAAAAAGAAAAAAAAAGAAAAAGAAAAAGAAAAAGAGGTAAGCAAAAAAATATTGATGGGGACTTACTGATTCCATTTCTACCATATTTTATTTTGAATTGTTGAGAATTGAGGTGGTTGGTTTGTGGTGAGCCGGAAACAGAAGATCCAGGAAAACCTGATTATGATCCAAGATAGTGACACCAAGAATATCGCATAGAGTCTTTTACCTGCACGCCATGATTGACGCTTTGTGGGGATGTATTGACTAAAGCTGAAAATGTCGAAGCAAATAAGTGGCCTTGGTAATATTGATGCGAAGCTCAGTGGCCAAAATATCGTGCTTGGTAATCGGGAAGACTCTCCATTTCTTGGTCAACTAGAATGGAGTTTTTGGTGGCTTATTTTGTTGTCATTTCTGTCGTCCAGATTATTTCAGGGTTGTAATCAGGATATTGTCATGTAACTCAAACCCTTTTATCGTTCTATTTTGTCCAGTTTTCTATTGGTCGTAATACCTCATTTAGTATTGTGTAGGTTTGTTCCAAGGGTGTACCCCAGTTTATTGTGTTTGTTTTGTTGTATTAATTCATTTCTAGTTCGTCTAATGCAACTCTCTTGTTTGCCATTATTTCGAGTCATTTTTCTTTGATTTAAGTCTTTCTTCTTTATAGTCATTTTTATGTCAACACTAGTGACATGACATGCACGCATAATTATGGCCTAATCTTAAAAGTTAATCATGAAGGAATTGGAAGATAATCATGGCATTTTAAAAGAAATAATGATTTGAGATTATTTGGAACCCGAGTCACGTGAAATTTGGGGCGGGTAAAATACAAAGAAAGCCTTAAGGGCAAAATGGCCATGCTCACATGGGGTTCGCTCGTGATACTGAAATGGAAGTGTCGTCCAGCAATACTTTAAAATGATGGATGAAAAAGGCGAATGGACGATATGGTTATCACTCCTAGCACAACCAGAAGATGTCATGAATATGTTGTTTGTACTTGGCATGTTTTGAAGATTGGAATGACGAAGGCATTTTGTTCTGCTACCCAAACACTTTATCCTTCATTAACCCTTCGAGCCTTATTTTGATTTCTTTCATACCCCTCCTTCGGAATCGGTACCAAAATTAGAAACACAAATGGGGAATAAAGAAGGAAAAAGAGAAAAAAACAAAAACAACCAAAAAGGAACGAAAAAGAAAAGAAAAAAAAATGAAAAAATGATGAAAAAAAAATGAAAAGAAGGAATTGGGAACTACGTTTGACCTGATTCCTTAAAGAGGATACGTAGGCGCTTCACAGCTCGGTCATAGTGTAAATAAAGAAATAAGAATTCCCCAAATATGAAACTGGGGCAAAGAAAAATTGTATTTATTATAAATAAAGTTAGGTCCGAAGGTTGTAAATTTTGAACCCAAAATTGATTTGTTTGAGCCTTTAATACCCTTTCATTCTAGCCCTATCCGAATCCCACATTACGGTCCAAAGAAAGACCTTCCGATCAGTCTTCAAAATAGGCCAAGTCAAACAAACACGAGAGTCTCATCAGAATATGACACTTTGATTCCCAGCAGAAAAAGACTCTGATTCCCAACAGAAAGGAACTACGAGAGAGTCTTGGCAATGACACCCCGATCCCTAGTTAAAAGTAATACAAATGAGAGAGTCTTACCGGTGAAAACCTTCACAGGCACCATAAGGCGACGAAAGCTGAGAGAAAATCAAAATGAGAGAGGCTTGAAAGTGAAAACCCTTCGGGCACTACAAGTCGAATAAAGGTGATAATCGGATGGAAATCACGAGACAGAAATCGTGAAAGGAAATTAACGACGGAGGATAGGCCATATGTGCATCTCATGACCAGTAGAGTTGGTATCCGCGTTTGATAAGTTTTTATAGTTGTTTCTGGTTAGAGAGTCAGTCCTCCCTTGTCTTCTATTTGTTGTTTCTTTTTATCTTTCTCCTTTTGTCAAAATTCTCCATCAAAGTCGGTCTAGTCAAAACATAGTGAGAAATGACTTCAAAACTTGCCACCAACTTTCCAATTATTATGCAAGGCAAGGAAATGCCATTGACGACAGAGAAGTATGGTGCAAAGAAGATTATTAAACTGGGGCAGAAAATTTTCTTTTCAGTTTGAAAATTTTCTGGAAGTCAATATCCACTTAGGGAAGAAGGAAAGTCTTAAGGGAAATAGTCTTCGAACCAGTGTCATCCTCAACAGCCTTCAAGAAGAGTGAAACACCAATTTTGAGGAAATGAAAATCCCCCAGCAATGTTATCTACAGCAAGTTCCGAGGTGGTCGGACAACACAGAGTGGTAAAGGAAGAAAGGAAATCTCATCTTCAACAAAATAACCCCCGGCAAGTTGAGAAACACAGAAAGGGGAAGGGATAAATGGAAAAACCCATCCCCAGCAGGAATATCATCTCCAGCAAATGAAATCATTCCTCTACAATGTTTTGGGAACCGCGAGCGAGGGAAAGGAGAAAAGGAAAAAAACCACCACACAGGAGCGGCACAACCGCTCACAATGTTTTGAACTAACAAATTTTCTTTGATTTGAAACGGGGAAAGAAAGTGCTATTGATAGCAGAAAGTCATGCCACAAGGAAGAACACCAATACTGGGGCAGAAAATTTTCTGCCGTTGTTGAAAATTTTCTTGGAGAAACGAGGAAAGCAATTCAAGATGACGTATCAGGTTTGTCCACCTTCAAATAGGATGTTTCAGGTTTGTCCACCTTCGAACAGGACATCTCAGGTTTGATCACTTTTTGATATCATGGGAGTATTCGCCCTCGAATAGGATATAATGGGAGTATTCGCCCTCGAATAGGATACAATGGGAGTATTCACCCTCAAATAGAATACGATGGGAGTATTCGCCCTCAAATAGAATACGATGGGAGTATCCGCCCTCAAATAGGATACGATGGGAGTATTCGCCCTCGAATAGGATACGGTGGGAGTATTCGCCCTCGAATAGAATACGATGGGAGTATCCGCCCTCAAATAGGATACGATGGGAGTATTCGCCCTCGAATAGAATACGATGGGAGTATTCGCCCTCGAATAGAATACGATGGGAGTATTCGCCCTCAAATAGAATACGATGGGAGTATCCGCCCTCAAATAGGATACAATGGGAGTATTCGCCCTCGAATAGGATACAATGGGAGAATTTGCCCTCGAATAGGATACAATGGGAGTATTCACCATCGAATAGGATACAATGGGAGTATTCGCCCTCGAATAGAATACGATGGGACTATCCGCCCTCGAATAGGATATTTTTCGTTTGTTTTATTTTACATTGTCCTTTGCATATTTCATAAATTATTGCCAGAATGCATTTTTAATTCAAAAGTTGCTACTAAAAGCAGGCGCCTACCTGTATAACAAAAGGCAAGTCTTCAGTCTTTACATTGCAGGTCTTGAAACCAGTAACCCACCATAAAGCAGAGAGTTACAACAAGAGTTCCCAACGCAAATTCAAGCGCATGAGTCAAAGGAAGGGAGGGAATGAAGGAAATTTTCCCAGCATCATTATCCTCAACAGGTAAGTAAACAATTCCAAAGATATCCCCAACAGTCGAGGAAAAATAACACGACCTAGGAGGAAAGCAATTCCGAAGCAAGGTAATTCAGAAGAAAGGATGGGATGGAGTTAATGAGTTGTAGTTGAAGTCAGGGTGCCGCCTGAAGAATGGAGTGGCGATTTTATTTTGAAGTAGTAGTTGAAGTCGGGGAGCCCGCCCGAAGAATGGAGTGGCGATTTTATTTTGAAGTTGTAGTTGAAGTCAGGGAGCCCGTCTGAAGAATGGAGTGGCGATTTTATTTTGGAGTTGTAGTTGAAGTCGGGGAGCCCGCCTGAAGAATGGAGTGGCGATTTTATTTTGAGGTTGTAGTTGAAGTCGGGGAGCCCGCCTCTGGAGAACGGAGTGGCGATTTTATTTTGGAGTTGTAGTTGAAGTCGGGGAGCCGCTCGAAGAATGGAGTGGCGATTTATTTTGAAGTTATAGTCGAAGTCAGGGAGCACGCTTGGAGAATGGAGTGGCGATTTTATTTTGAAGTAGTAGTTGAAGTCGGGAGCCCGCCTCTGGAGAATGGAGTGGCGGTTTTATTTGAAGTAGTAGTTGAAGTCGGGGAGCCCGCCGGAGAATGGAGTGGCGATTTTATTTTGAAGCGATAGTTGAGGTCGGGGAGCCGCCTGAAGAATGGAGTGGCGATTTTATTTTGAAGCGGTAGTTGAAGTCAGGAAGCCCGCCTGGAGAATGGAGTGGCGATTTATTTTGAAGTTGTAGTTGAAGTCGGGGAGCCCGCCTTGAAGAATGGAGTGGCGATTTATTTTGAAGTTGTAGTCGAAGTCGGGGAGCCCGCCTCTGGAGAATGGAGTGGCGATTTTATTTTAAAGTAGTAGTTGAAGTCGGGGAGCCCGCCTCTGGAGAATGGAGTGGCGATTTTATTTTGAAGTAGTAGTTGAAGTCGGGGAGCCCGCTCGGAGAATGGAGTGGCGATTTTATTTTGAAGTAGTAGTTGAAGTCGGGGAGCCGCACTGGAGAATGGAGTGGCGATTTTATTTTGAAGCGATAGTTGAAGTCGGGAGCCCGCCTGGAGAATGGAGTGGCGATTTTATTTTGAAGCGATAGTTGAAGTCGGGAAGCCGCCTGGAGAATAGAGTGGCGATTTATTTTGAAGTTGTAGTTGAAGTCGGGGAGCCCGCGTCTGAAGAATGGAGTGGCGATTTATTTTGAAGTTATAGCTGAAGTCGGGGAGCCCGCCCGGAGAATGGAGTGGCGATTTTATTTTGAAGTAGTAGTTGAAATCGGGGAGCCCGCCCGGAGAATGGAGTGGCGATTTTATTTGAAGTAGTAGTTGAAGTCGGGGAGCCCGCTTGAAGAATGGAGTGGCGATTTTATTTTGAAGTAGTAGTTGAAGTCGGGGAGCCCGCTTGAAGAATGGAGTGGCGATTTTATTTTGAAGTTGTAAGTTGAAGTCAGGGAGCCCGCCTGGAGAACGGAGTGGCGATTTTATTTTGGAGTTGTAGTTGAAGTCGGGGAGCCCGCCCGAAGAATGGAGTGGCGATTTTATTTTGAAGTAGTAGTTGAAGTCGGGGAGCCCGCTCTGAAGAATGGAGTGGCGATTTAATTTTAAAATTGTAGTTGAAGTCAGGGAGCCCGCCTCTGAAGAATGGAGTGGCGATTTATTTTGAAGTTGTAGTGGAAGTCGGGGAGCCCGCCTCTGAAGAATGGAGTGGCGATTTATTTTGAAGTTGTAGTGGAAGTCGGGGAGCCCGCCTGAAGAATGGAGTGGCAATTTAATTTTGAAATTGTAGTTGAAGTCAGGGAGCCCGCCTGAAGAATGGAGTGGCGATTTATTTTGAAGTTGTTTAAGGAAAGCGGCGGAGTGTAATGGAAATCCCCAGCACGAATCAGAAGGAAGGCAACCAGAATACGAGTCAACAGTCCGAGGGGATCAAAGGAGAATAGCTCGAAGATCACAAGTAAGGGAATTCACTTCGGAGTGCAATGCAAGATAGCAACAAAAGAAGCTTGCAACCAGAATGCGAGTCAACGGTCCGAGGGGATCAACAGAAGTTTAGTCACAATAAACAAAAAGAAAAAAAGAGGCAAGAAGCCAATCCAAAATGCAGAAGTGCAACTAGCAAGTATCAAGGTTCAAATTTAGAGTCCGCATGAAGCACCAACCAATACTCAAGATCAAGCTTCAGAAGACTTATAGATAGGAATCTTGTAACTAGTAGCCGATAGGCTTAGTTAGTCTTTCTCATGTTTTGATTTTTGATGTAATAGCAGGACCACGGACCGGAACTTCGATGGAACAGAGAACCTCGACGGAACGACACCTCGACTGGCTCTCCACCTCGGTATACCCCTTCCTCACTCACTTTCGAACTGCACATGGCCTGATTCCTTTATAGCCAAGGATATGTAGGCAACTCGGATACAAGGGCTCGGTCACATTCCTCTTCTTTTAGTTTAGTCCCTTCCGAATAAGGGTCGGGTCAAAAACACTTGTCTAGTCGTTCTTTGTCTGAAAACTCTTTGTGTTTTCAGTCAAAGAGGGGCAGCTGTAAACGCGTGATTTTTGACCCTCCCCGAGATTTTTTATATTTTTTAGCGTAAAATATTTAGTTTAGTTTTAATATAGCTATTTTAGCTAAATTTGACTCTTTTACTTTATTTTTACCTTAAAATAAAAAATAACAAAATATAGTTTTATTAATGTTTCGTAGTCATTTTAAACTTGAAAAATACAAAAATAGTACTTTATATTTTTCATCTTTTTATAAAAACGAAAATAATAAAATAGTTTCATTAATATTTTGTAGTCATTTTAATCTTGAAAAATACAAAAATAGTACTTTATATTTTTTATCTTTTTATAAAAACGAAAATAATAAAAATAGTTTCATTAATATTTTGTAGTTATTTTAAACTTGAAAAATACAAAAATAGTACTTTATATTTTTTATCTTTTTATAAAAACAAAAATAATAAAAAATAGTTTCATTAATATTTTGTAGTTATTTTAAAACTTGAAAAATATAAAAATAGTACTTTATATTTTTATCTTTTTATAAAAATGAAAATAATAAAAAAAATAGTTTCATTAATATTTTGTAGTTATTTTAAACTTGAAAAATATAAAAAAATAGTTTTATTTTAATTATGAGTATTATAGTTATTTTGATTACCTAGGATTAATTAAATAACACCATTCTCGGTTCCGGGCGAAGAATAATATTCGGGTTCAAACTACCCGGTTTTATAATTTTCGGACCTAGCCCGTAATAATCCGAGTCCACTACACTAAGGGGGACAATACATAATGGATGGGGAATAAGAACAAAGACAAGAAGAAAAAGACAAAGGGATAAAAACAAAAGAAAAAGACAAAAACAATATGGGACTTATTTTTAAAAAAAAAGAAAAAAAAAAGACAAAAGAAATAGGAGAGCATTCTTCTTCTTTAAGAAGAAGAAGAAGAAACGGCAGGAACAAAAAAAAAGAACAAGAGGAAAGAAAAACGAAAGAGAGGATTGGAGAGATTGGAAAAAACGGATTCAAAAAAGAAGAGAAAAAAAGATGGGAAAAAACGAAACAAAAAGGATTCAAAAACAAAAGAAAGATTCGGAAAAGAAAGAAAAAAGACGAGAAACAAAGAAAAAGAAAGGAAAGAGGAATTCAAGAACAAAGAAAGAAACAAGAGATTCGAAAAAAAACAAAGAAGGAGAATGGAGAACAAATCTTCACTGGCTTAGCCGAATTTTCACTGGCTTAGCCGAATTTTCTTTTACTTCTTTCGGTCATCTCTTCATTTTGATTCGAGTTACAACTTCAGTCGAGGTCGTCGTTTGATTCGAGTTCTGTCCGGAGAGGTCGAGGTTTGAGATCGTCATAAAAGGTTCGTTTTCTCGTTGTGTACGTTGAAAATATGCAAAAAATAAAGGTGCATGTTCTTTTCCGATATTGTTCTTCTCGTTAATATTCTGGATCGTTTCTCATTTGATTTAGTTTCGTATGATTCATATTATTTTTTTGTAAATATATGATTCTGTTGAACATGCAATTTCACAGTTAATGGTGGTCTTGTAGTGTCGAAATTAGCTAATGAAAATAACTAATCCTTCACATGCTCGCCAACTAGTTATGCCTCCATTGTTTATGTAGTTGCTCGCCGTAGTCATGAATTTGCTCACTTAGTTATCTACTCGTATGTTTACTCGAATTGGTTATAGTTGAGCATGATTTTGTCACATTATCGAAATTGGTTCCTTATTCCTCAACCGAACGGCGGAATTAGATTAAAGGAATCGGGGGGTGTATTTCATGTGACCCGACTCCAATTTTTGAACAAGGTTAAATAAAGCACGTCATGGACCACGAGTGCATTTCATGTAGCGTGGCTTGCAACATGTTCTAAATAATCTCGAATCAATTCTTAAATGAATATAGCGGAATGTAGTTCTCTTTTAAATTAGAATTAGAGGTGTGCCTCGCCTAACAAAATTATACAAATCGCGGGGCCCTCATAAATATATATATATATATATATATATAAATATTTAGACTTCGGGATCGACCGTATAGCGAATTTTACGGTGTTCTCCAAAGATAATAAATGCGTAGTTGCTTTAATCGCGTATTCTAATACTACCTTCTCAAATACGGGTGCACATTTATGTGACCCAAATCTAAATCTCAACGAAGTCGAAACGTGTCAAAAGTCACGGGTGCACTGGTGCAACGTGGTTCGAGATACGTTTCCATCTGCATTGTAATTCATTTAAAACAATAAACAATAAAAGGGTAATGAGCCCGTAAACAATAAGTGAGACGAGCCTCGCTAAAATAACACGCGAATTGCGGGGCCCTCAATAGATAATTTTTACAAAGATGCTTAGATTCCGGGATGTGCCGTTTAGCGGATTTCACGGCATTCCCAAAACAATAACGCGTTAGCATCTTTAGGCACGTATTTAATAATGCTATCTCCTTAAATCCGGGTGCACATTTATGTGACCCAAATCAAAATCTCAACGGAGTCGAAATGTGTTGACAACCACGGGTGCACTGGTGCGACGTGGTTCGAGATACATTTTCACAATGTTGCAATTCTTTGTAAAAATAATAATAATAATAATAATAATAATAATAATAATAATAATAATAATAATAATAATAATAATAATAATAATAATAATAATAATAGTAATAGTAATAATAATTTTTATAATAATAATATCATAAGAGGTTAAAAATTAAAATTTATACATAAGTTAAGGCATATTATAAAATCGGATAAAGAAGCCAAATATGACAGTTGAGCGACCGTGCTAGAACCACGGAACTCGGGAATGCCTAACACCTTCTCCCGGGTTAATAGAATTCCTTATCCGGATTTCGGTACACAGACTGTAATACAGAGTCATAAATTTCCTCGGTTCGGGATTAAACCGGTGACTTGGGACACCATTATTTTCCCAAGTGGCGACTCTAAGTTAAATAAATAAATCCCGTTTCGATTGTCCTTTAATTGGAAAAACTCCCTCGTGCCCCCGCGGGTGCGTAAAAAGGAGGTGTGACAGTACTCTCAACTTCCGTCATGCTCGATAACAACGTCCAAGGAAATGGCAGATAAATATGTTGCCGCCCACGAAGGAGCCAGAAAGGCAGAAGCTAGGGTAAATAATATATTTGTCGTAAGGCAAATGCCCATAGAGTGACTTAGAGACTTCTTCACTCGATTCAACAAAGTGAGAATGAGCATGTCGAATGTGTCTGAATGAATGGTGGTAGCGTCCTTACAGAAAGGGATAAACACAGCGACCAGAAAATTGCTAAGCAGGCTCATGAAGTACTCTCCAACTACTTGGGAAGAAATCCATATTGTTTACTATGCCGAGGTACGCGCCGACAAGGACGAACTTAACGGTCCAAATCAATGGTTGACATCACTTTAAGCCGATGCACGGAAAGATCATCACAACGACGATCAAAAAGATCAGTTGGGGGCCTTCCCAGACGAGAAAGGCAAC
The DNA here is from genome assembly GCA_032618575.1 of Nicotiana noctiflora. Taxonomy (NCBI): domain Eukaryota; kingdom Viridiplantae; phylum Streptophyta; class Magnoliopsida; order Solanales; family Solanaceae; genus Nicotiana; species Nicotiana noctiflora. Next base: position 90,056 of record JASVEL010012230.1, on the reverse strand, counting down.
AGTCTTACACTAGGACGTCTGCCCTGCCTCCACCACGGCACACAGATGCTCCCCCTCGACACGCAGCATCGTTTTGACACGAGAAAGGTATGCCTCCACTCCTATATGCTCACAATTTTTGTGCTTCTCCTTCAAAAGTAGTGTACGCAATAGAGAAACTTGATCCAAAGGTGCAATGGACGCAAAAAATGAGGTCAAACCCCAGCACCCAAAAATCAAGCGCTTTCTACTAGTTCCACCAAGAAAGTTGTCATAAAATCGAAGATTACATAGGACCACAATAAGAAGTAGTGCGACGCTAGGCCAAGGACACCTGAAAGAGTTGCTAAGTGATCGAGGATGAGCTACTTTAGCCTACGAATGTGAACAGCCCCAGGGACCTCCAAAACTGCCCTCTCCCGCTTGAACTATGCAGATGATCATCAGAGGAGGCGATGGCACAGCAATCAATCATGTCAAATTCACCACCACACATAAACTCAAATGATCAATTTCCCACGAACGCTGTGATGACCTCGAGATAGTATCATCTTTGATAAGTCAGATGCTGATGGTTTGTCCTTCCCTCACTATGATGCTTTTGTTTTTACTTTAAGTCTTGCAGATACTGATGTAAAAAGAATAATGGTAGATGATGGGAGTCGCACATGTATTATCCATCCTCGAGTCCTCGTGTAGATGAGACTTGAAGATAAAATAATACCATATTGTATAACGCTAACAGGTTTCAATAATGCAATTGAATGGACTTATGGAGAAATAGTGCTACTCGTCCCAACTGGAGGGTCTCAAAACAACATTTCATGTCATGAACCAGGAAACAACTTACAACGCCATCATAAGACGCTCATGGATACACGCCATGCAAGCAGTCCCTTCTAGTCTTTATCAGTGATCAAGTTTCCAACCCCATGAGGAATGTTCAGCAATCGACGGGAGCAGCACACTGCACAAGAATGGCATCTCATCACCCAAGATTGTGCATACACGTAACAACTCAAAGGAGCGAGTGTGGAAGCATAACAATCAGCAATGTCAGGGGTTAGAGTTGACGTACGGGTGGATGCTATCAAGGAGCCTGACATCGTGGAAGCATCCATATCAATGATCGAAAATCCTGATCATGTCCTATTGGAGACAGTACAAAAAAGGCATATATCGGGCACAACCTCTCGGAACTAGGTAAGTTCCATAAGTTCCTAACTGACTATGCTAATATTGTTGCCTTTTCCCACGCAGATATGTCAGGCATCCCAAAATATATCGCCACCCATAAGCTAAATGTCGATCTCCTCTACCCTTCAGTACAACAAATGAGAAGAAAGTTCAACACTGCTATCGACGAAGCTATTAGCGAAAAGGTCGATAAACTACTCGTGAATGGTTTGGTCCGAGAATAAAAATATCCTCAAAGGGTCAACAATTTTGTCATTGGGAAAAAGAAGAAGGGAAAGTGGCGGATGTGTGTAGATTTTACGGATCTAAACAAGATATGCCCGAAAGATTCTTTTCCATTACCACACATCGACCAGCTCATCGACGCAACAGTAGGGCACGAGTTGCTCAGCTTCTTAGATGCCTATTTGCATTACAACCAGATCCTCATGGAAGAAGAAAACCAGGAGAAAACCACTTTTATCACACACTAGGGAAAATTATGCTATAAAGTGATGCCATTCGGGCTAAAGAATACGAAGGCGACATATCAAAGAGTGGTCATCAAAATGTTCAAAAACCAACTCGGTAGGACAATAAAAGTATACATCGACAATATGTTGGTTAAGTCAAAAAGGAAAGAAGATCATATCGATCATATGAAGGAAACCTTCGATATACTAAGACGGTGCGACATGAAACTGAACCCCAAAAAATGCACTTTTGGTATAAGTTTGGGTAAGTTCCGCGGTTTCCTGGTATCCCAAAGAGGCATTGAGGTCAACCCATAATAGATTAAAGTAATCGAAGGAATACCCGAAGCGTTGACCGGTAAAGAGCAGGTGCAGAAGCAGCTAGGGCGGATAGCCGCCTTGTCGAGGTTCATCGCACGATCATCGGATAGATGCCACAAATTCTTTAATGTGTTAAGGAAAGACAACAGACTTCGATAGAATTCAGAATGTATCAGCGCCCTAAGGAATATAAAGGAAAACTTGTCTTCACCACCCTTACTCGCCAAGGCATATCCAGGAGAATGCCTGCTTGTCTACATGGCTGTGTCCGAAGTCGCGGTAAGTGCAGTCCTAGTACGAGAACAAAAAGGTACGCAATCTACATTTTACAATATCAGCAAGACCTTAGTTGACGTTGAAATGAGGTACCCCCACCTCGAGAAACTGGACCTAGCATTATTCATAGCTTCACGAAAGCTTAAACCGTATTTTCACTGCCACCCTATAAAGGTAGTAACAACATTCCCCCTCAGAAGTATCCTACACAAACCCGAACTATCAGAAAGGTTGGCCAAGTGGTCCATATAATTAAGCGATCATGATATAACTTATCAACCACGAACTGCACTAAAGTCTCAAGTACTCGCAAACTTCGTCATCGACTTCAGTGCAGAAATATTGCCCAAAGTCGAACAAGAAGCACGTTGCACTTTACATGACCAATCTAACCTTTGGGTCCTCTACACGGATGACGCGTCCAATGCCTTGGGATCGGGACTGGACTCCTACCCAAAGTCCCAATAGGCAAAGTGATTCGTCAATCTGTACGATGCCTCAAGATAAATAACAATGAGGCCATAATTGTAGGACTAAAGTTGGCTCTCAAGTATGGCGTTCGGCGAATCATCCTCCTCTACAACTCACATCTCGTTGTAAATTGACTGGGAATTTTCAGATTAAGGAACAAAGGTTGTACAAATACCAAACTGAGATCCACAAACTGTTGTGAATTCGACGAATGCCGATTCGATCAAATTCCCCGAGCGAAAAACATCGAAGCAGATGGTTTTGCCAAGCTGGTGGCAGCAACTAAAAACATCACCAAGGAGAATGTGGTCACCCTCATCCACTCATCAATATATCAAATCGAGGTACATTCTATAAATTTAACTTGGGACTGGCTTAATCACATTATATCATATCTAAAGGAAGGAACAATCCTGCCAGATAAAAAAAAGCTAGAAAGTTCTGAATACAAGCGGCCAGGTACAGCCTTATTAACCATGACCTTTACAAAAGGATGTTCGGTAGCCGCTTAGCCAAATGCCTTGGACCAAACCAGATAAGGCGTGTACCCGAAAAGGCACACAAAGGCCACTACGGCGCCCATACAGGTAATCGGGCCCTCGTTAGATGTCTTATTCGTGCAGGATACTACTAGTACACCATGAAGAAGGAGGCAGCGGAGTACATCAGAAAATGTGAGCAATGCCATAAATATTCCCCTATGATATACCAAGCAGGAGAACTCCTACATTCCAACACCTATCCATGGTTGTTTATAAATTGGGGGATAGACATCATCGCGCCCCTCATAGAAGGGCGAGGTAAGACACACTTCCTTTTGGTTTTAACTTATTATTTTTCCAAATGGATGCAGACAGGTGCATTCGCTAAAATACGTGAACAAGAAGTCATCAAGTTCATCTAGAAAAGCATCATATGTTGCTTTAGCATCCCTAAAGAAATTAGTTGCGACAATGGACCCAGTTTATCAGGAAGAAAATGACGAAATTCTTCGAGAAATGGCACATCAAGTGGATACTCTCCATGCCATATCATCCCGCCAACAACAGCCAAGAGGGATCCTCCAATAAAACAATATTGAACATACTAAAGAAAAAGCTTGAAGTTGCCAAAGGGCTATGGCCGGAACTGCTACCGGAGGTACTATGGGCCTATCGCACTATGCCAAAGACCAGCACAAGCGATATCCCATATTCACTAGTATACTGCACCGACGGAGTCATACCCGTTGAGGTCGGGGAGCCAAGCCTGAGATAAACTGTATCAAGCTACGATGAGGTCAGGTTACAAGACCTAGATTAGGTCGAAGAACAAAGTAATATGGAACACGAAAGGATAGTGTCCCAAAAACAACAATCGGAAAGATATTATAACAAGAAGGAAAAAATACAACCACTCAAAGTCGTGGACTCATGCTAAAAGCCAAAACGCAAGCAGCGAAAGACCCGGATGAAGGGAAATTAGGAACAAACTGGGGTGGGCCATAGATCACAGCAGCAGCAGCAAGAAAAGGAGCATTTAAACTATAAACAATGGAAGGAAACTACAACAAAATAATTGGAATGTCGCCCGCCTGAAATAATTCTATTTCTAAAAAGAGACGCCACCCAAGTCATACTCTTTTTCCCTCACCCGAGTTTTATCCCAATCGGGTTTTCTCAAGGAGGTTTTTAATAAGGTAACGATGAGGGAACCTCAAAGTGTGAGGTATTGTTCATTGCCCTACGTGCCGACTACATCTCCAGGCCGAACAATGAAGGGACTAGATATAATCTCCAATATATGTGCAAAATCGACATGTATCGTCCTTGGACGAGCAAAGTCAATATGTATCCCCAGTATATGAATAAAACCACTTATTTATGTACATGAAATCAACACACATCTCTAGTTCAAGAATAAAACCGGTAATAACATTCCAATGGTTATGGCCATCGATTAAGAATAGGTTCGACATCACTCAAACTACAACAGGATATTATTTCGGCACCAACTCAAAAGTAACATCTCAATGGCTAAGGATATGATAAAGGATGGGTTCGACATCACTCGAACCTCAACATGATATTACTTCGGCACCAGCTTGAAAGTAAAATTCCAATGGCTAAGGACATCGTCAAAGGATGGGTTCGACATCACTCGAACCATGACGGGATATTACTTCGGCACCATCTTGAATGTAACATCCTAATGGCTAAGGCCATCGACTAAGAATAGGTTTGACATCATCGAACCACGACGGGATATTACTTCGGCACCAGCTCGAAAGTAACATCCTAATGGCTAATGCCATCAACAAAGATTGGGTCCGACGTCACTCAAACCTCGATGGTATATTACTTCGGCACCAACTCGAATGTAACATCCCAATGGCTAAGGATATCGACAAAGGATGGGTTCGACATCTCTATAACCACGAGAGATATTACTTCGGCAGCAGATCAAAAGTAACATCCTAATGGATAAGGCCATCGACAAAGGATGGATTCGACATCACTCGAACTACAACAGGATATTACTTCAGCACATGTTCGAAAGTAACATCCCAATGGCTAAGGCCATCGACAAAGGATGGGTTCGACATCACTCGAACCACGACGGGATATTACTTTAGCACCAGCTCGAAAAGTAACATCCCAATGGCTAAGGCCATCAACAAAGAATAGTTTCCACTTTACTCGAACCACGATAGGATATTACTTTGGCACCAGGTCGAAAACAACATCCCAGTGGCTAAGGCCATCGACAAAGAACGGGTTCGACATCATTCAAACCACGATGAGATATTTCTTCGGCGCCAGCTCGAAATCAATATCCCTACGGCCAAGGTCATTACAAACAAACATAGTTCACCTAAATGCAATAAGTTTAGCATTTCAACAAAGCTCTATAGCAAAGTGCTTGTGGCAGAAACCGTCGCCAAACAACCCAAAGAAAGAAAACAACTCAGAAGTGCACACCCAAAATGACATTCATTTACAGCAAATATATTACCAATATTGATCCTTACAAAGTTTTCAAAAACACGCTTACAAATTTCTTTGTATGTGTGGGTAAAGTCTGCTTATCGAGGACGCCCAAGCTGGAACTTCGACAAGCGGAGGGACTAACTGTATGGGTCAAGATTTAGACGGCCACGACCAAAATCAAGTGTGGCAAAGAGCGAGGTCCCTGCAATGTCTCTTCTTGAGGATCGCCGTGATAAACAACGATCCACAGTGGCTAGCGGAGGCACGACATTAGTAGTCATGTTAGCATGATAATAAATAATAGGAATATGCTTTTGGAATATTCTTTAAGTTGTACTTTTTTCTTTTAAGATTAAGATGGGAAATTGTCCCTTATAAAGGGGAGACTGTAAATGGTGGGACACGAATGAGACCAAAAATGACTTTTGCTTGAAACTAAGATCTTGTTATAAAAATTCCTCTACATTCAAGGCGATCATATTGATTATTTGTGGTTTTTCTCTAAGATATTGCTCATTTTTCTCATATTTAAATACCTTTCAAGCTAGATCTTATTATACTTGGCTGGGATTTACCCCCATTAACTTTCTTAATTGATTTAATAAAAAAGGTTTCAATATATTTTGGTCCAACAGTCCAATAAACCTTCTTTGACTGCTAAGCTACACTAATAGATTAGATGTTCGACTTCATATTTGTTTTTAGCTCCCTAACCCACCGAAGAATTGTTCTTCACATTTCGTGTTTTGATCAAAGTTGTGATAGGATACTTTTCTTAAACGTGTTTTTTTTTTTATAAAACGTAATTATTCTTTTCAGAAAATTAATTCTTTGCATTCTAGATAGATTATTTTATAGGCTTATGTAAGAGTAAGACACTGAATTTTAATTGTCAAAACATGTAGCGACAGTATGGGGTCAAATTCTATCTACTACGGTAGCAACGACCCACGACTGCGCAATAGTTGAAGTGAGGGTACGACCTGACAACGTCAGAGCGAAAACGTGCCCATAAGTCTCGTCGTCTCCTCGAAAGCACGTCACCTCTCCCTATACTATTTTATTATTTTTGAAGGGGTTCTCTTATTATATAAAAGAGAATCCCAATGCTATAAAGGGGATCAGATCTTTTCTAATACAAGCTCTCTCTCTCTCTCTCTCTCTATCTATCTATCTATCTATCTATCTATCTATCTAAGAAAGCTTTCTCTTACTCTCTAGAATATCTAAGTTATTGAAGCAATCACAATTATAACACACATTTCTATGTCTCATTATATTTGATTACAATTTACCTATGATTTATTTTGATTTTTTTCACTTTCAAAGTAATTAGTATCTTTTGATCCAAATAATTTGGCGTCGTCTATGGAGAAACCACCTTCTTTCACGCCTTCCTTCACACCCTATCGAAATCAAAAAAATGGCAGAAAATAACGCAAGATTGAAAGCAATAGCAGGTGTCACAACCAACCTTATTGGCCCCCTCAACGAGGCCGGCAGAGAAAATATCTTGAGCACAACACTTGGCAGTACTCAAGAGGGAGAAATCTCACCCTCTCCATCTAAAGATCTGAAGATCTTGCACGTAAAAGGAGCTTCTACATCTGTAGTCAAAGAAACACCACCGATGGTGGTCAATAAGCTATTGGAGGAATGGCTGATGAACACCTTAGGAAGCTTGGTCGAAAAATCGCCCCAAAGCATCATTAAGAACCCGTCGACGACCGACATCGCTACCACCAGTGAACATAATATTGTACGTATAAATAACAACCACACCAATAACCAGACCAGCTATGGCACAATTGCAGCCATCCTAAAAAACGGAGGAAATGGAGAATGAAAACAAGGCACGTCGAGATTAGATGAAAGAGCATCACGAAAGAGTAGACAAAATTCCCGGTGCTCCTAAGTTACTACCGAAGCGCAACGTGGGAAGATTTGTCGAAAAACCATATAGCAAAGAAGCAGCACCTCACCCGATCCCAAAACCTTCAAGATGCCACCTTACTTAAGGATATATGATGGGACGATGGACCCCGAAGACCACCTGATCCACTATATGACCGCAATGAAGGGTAACGATATGTCGAAGGAACAAGTACCATCCGTACTACTGAAAAAGTTTGGAGAAACGTTGACAAGGGGGTGTTGACATGGTAATCACAGCTGCCAGCCAGAACGATATCAACATTCGAATAAATGGCAGATAAGCTCACCACCGCCCATGCAGGACCAAAGAAAGCTGAGGCTAGGGTCAACGATATCTTCGCCGTCCAACAAACCGCAGGTGAGGGACTCAAGCACTTCCTAGCCAGATTCAACAGAGTAAGGATGAGCCTACCAAACGTATCATAAAGGACAGCAGTCGCAGCTTTCCAAGACAAGCTGAGCAGAGATAGTTCGAGAGCAACCAAAAAGATACTAAGCCGACTCATCAAGTATCCTCCCACCACATAGGAGGAGATCCAAAATTCCTATTGTGCCGAGGTACGAGCAGACGAGGATGACCTCAACGGACCAACCTAGTAGCTCACGACGATACAGTCAGAAGCAAGGAGGGATCGACGCAGCGAGGGCCGGTGGGAACCACCCTTGCGCTTCAACAAATAAAGGCATCACCCTTACACCAGATCCTCGCATCCACCGCCACCAAGACACACAAAAGCACTGCAGCAACATGTCGCCCCACTCCGTAATAAAAGAGGTATGCCCCCTTTATTATCTGCCCGTAACTTTTGCATGTCTCCCTTAGATATAGCATACGCATTGGAGAAGCTGGGCACCAAGGTACAATGGCCGTAGAAAATGAAGTCAGACCCCACCATAAGGAAGTCAAACTTCATGTTCGAGTTCCACCAAGAACGAAGGCACAAAACCGAAGATTGTATAGGGCTACGACAGGAGGTAGTTAGAATGCTGAACTAAGGATACTTGAGGGAGGTGCTCAGTAATAAGGGAAAGATCAACTTCGCACAAGGGCGGGATCAACCTCAAGGGCTGCCAAAGCCACCTTCGCCATCATGCACCATCAACATGATCATCGGAGAAGGCGACGATTCAGCAATCAACCATGTAAATTTCACCACCTCACACAAACTGAAACGAACAATCGCCTACGAATGATATGATGACTTCGAAGAAAGTATCACCTTCGATAAGTCAGATGTCGACGGTTTGTCTTTTACTCATGATGATAATTTGGTCATAACTTTACGTATTGTTGACACTGATATTAAGAGAATCGTTGTTGATGATGGAAGCGGCGCCTGTATTATTCATCCAAGAGTCCTCGCACAAATGAGGCTGGAAGATAGAATAATACGGCGTTGCATAACACTGACAGGTTTTAACAATGCAGTGGAACGAAATCTCGAGGAAGTATCTTTGCTGATTTTAGTATGAGGAGTTATGCTGGAAACCATTTTCCACGTTATGAACCAAGAAACAAGTAAGTACCACGAAAAAATATTTCAACATGACCAAAATTTAATTCTGACTTTAGTTGACATTTTCATGGCTTGGATCGTTTGGGCCATGAAAAAATATTTCAACATGACCAAAATTGGTGCCAGACGTGTCTTCTGCTAATTCAATAAGGACCTGAGATGCTGGGCTTCATGACATGCCCAATTTGCGGTTTCTTTCTTAGCCTCAACGCTGGTCTGTTTTAGCCGGCTCGCTCATTCAGTTCAATTACCTTTTAATAGCTAAGGGCTATTATAATAAGGTCGCTTGGTAAATTTGGGCTTTCGAGTTTGGTAGTGCGTTCAAATTAAGAGATTTCCCCTTTTTATTTTAAAAACGGACTTGAACTTGAGGTCCCCTTTTTAGAGACAAAATACATAGACAATTATAGTTTGCTCTAGGATGGCCTTTAAATAAAATATGGGACGAGCCTCACCAAACAAAATGCATAAATTACGGGGCCTTCATTAAATGCTTATATTAAAATACTTAGAATTTGGGACGTGCCATTTAGCGAATTTTCATGACCTCCCATGAAGTTAATAACACGTTAGTCGCTTTAGACGCGTTTTTAATAATTTTACTTTCCTAAATATGGGTACGCATTTTATGCGACCCAAATTCAAATCCTAAAATATTGAATAAGAATGTGTCGAGGATCCGGGTGCATTCCATCTGACGTGATCTAAAACATGTTTTTAAACGACGTTCACTTTCTTAAAAATTTTTAATTACAAGCGGTAAGTAATTTTTAAAATTACACAATAGGATAACATGTGTAAAAATTGGATTTTTACCAAATATAGCAGTTGAGCGACCGTGCTAGAACCACGAAACTCGGGAGTGCCTAACACATTCTCCCTGGTTAACAGAATTTCTTACTTGAATTTCTCGTTCGCGATTGTAATACAGAGTCAGACCCTTTTCTCGATCCGAGATTCAAACCGGTGACTTAGGACACCATAAATCTCCCAAGTGGCGACTCTGAATCTCTTAATAAACGAATTCTGTTTTGATTGTCCTTTAATTAGAAAAACTCCTTTTATTATACCCTTCACGGGGTGTGGTAGCGAAAAAGGAGGTGTGACACCAAGTAAGTACCATGAATTTTTAACTAACCACGTGGATCTATTTGCTTTTTCTCATTCAGATATGACGGGGATACCAAGATACATTGCCACTCACAAGCTGAACGTCGACCCACTATATCCACCCGTGCGGCAAGTTGAAAGAAAGTTCAACGCCCCAATCAACGAGGCCGTCAGCGAAGAGCATAACGGAATCAAAATATCCCCAATGTGTCACCAATGTTGTCATGGTCAAAAAGAAAAATAGGAAGTGGAGAATGTACACAGATTTCACCGACCTTAACAAGGCATGCCTGAAGGACTCATTCCTGTTACCTCATATCGACCACTTGATCGACACAACAGCAAGACATGAGCTGCTAAGCTTCTTAGATGCCTACTCCGGCTACAACCAGATCATGATTACTGAGGAGGACCAAGAAAAGACGACATTCATCACCCACCATGGGACATATTGCTACAAGGTGATGACCTTCGGACTCAAAAACGCAAGGGCGACGTATCAAAGGCTGGTTACTAGAATGTTCAAGGAACAGCTTGGCAAGACCATTGAATTATACATCGATGATATGCTGGTAAAATTTGCAAACAAAGAAGACCACCTCGACTATCTGAAAGAAGCCTTTGAGATACTACGACAATATGGGATGAAATTGAACCCAAAAAGTGTGCCTTTGGCGTAGCATTAGGGAAGTTCTTGGGTTTCCTCGTATCACATTGAGGTATCAAAATCAATCCGGACCAGATCAAGGCAATAGACACAATACCTGAGACCTTGAACAGCAAAAAAAAGGTACAGAAGCTGACCGGGCGAATAGCCTCCCTATCCAGGTTCATCTCGCGATCCTCCGACAGGTTCCATAAATTTTTTAACGTATTGAGAAAAGATCATGGGCTACAATGGAACGGGAATGCTCTGAGGCTTTGAAAAAATTAAAAGAATACTTGTCTTCGCTGCCATTGCTAGTTAAAGTATACCCTGGTGAACCCTTGCTAGTATACCTGGCAGTATCCGAAGTCGCCGTCAGCGCAGTCCTGGTCCGTGAAAACAAAGGTACGCAGTCTCCTATTTACTATATCAGCAAGACCCTGGTGGACGCCGAAATATGGTATCCATATCTTGAGAAGCTGGCCCTGGCACTGGTTGTAGCTTTACGAAAGCTTAGACCCTATTTTCAGTGTCATCCTATAAAAGTTATAACAACTTCCCCCTGAGAAGCATCCTACACAAGCCCGTGTTATCGGGTAGGCTCGCTCAATGGGCCATAGAGATTAGCGAGGACGACATATCCTATCACCTAAGAAACACCATCAAGTCGCAGGTACTTACAGATTTTGTCGTCGATTTCAGTACAGAGATTCTGTCAGAAGCGGAACTGGAGGCCATTTGTGCCACTCCTAGTACCGACCTCTGGACCCTCTACACTGACGGCGCTTCTAACACCTCAGGATCAGGACTAAGACTTGTACTCGAGGTCCCTACGGGTGAAACAATTTGTCATTCAATTTGATGCCCCGAGATGACTAATAACGAGGCCGAGTACGAGGCTATGATTGCAGGTATGAAGTTATCCATCAAATACAGAGCTTGACGACTCATCCTCCTGTACGATTCTCAACTCATGGTGAACCAGGTCACTAGGACTTACTAGATCAAGGAACAGAGACTGCAGAAATATCAATTAGAAATTCACAAGTAGATGCTCGATTTCGACGAGTGCCGCCTGGAACAAATCCCGGGGGTGTAGAACGTCGAAGTAGACGGCCTAGCAAAATTGGCTTCAGCCACCAAAAACATCAACAAGGGAAATATAGTCACCCTAATCCATTCAGCCATAGATCACACTGAGGTACTCTCTTTAAATCTAACTTGGAACTGGCGCAGCCAGTTTATCTCCTATCTGCAGGACGGGATACTCTCGCTCGACAAAAAAGAAGCCAAAGAGCTCCTCTTACAAGCCTCCTGGTACTGCCTAATAAACCACGATATGTACAAAAGAAAGTTTGGTGGACCCTGCACTTAGTGCTTTGAGCTACACCAAACAAGGAAAGTACTCGAAGAGGCAAACGAGGACCATTGTGGAATGCATACCGGCAATCGAGCTCTCGTCTGTTGCATCATTCGAGTCGGGTACTACTGGCCCACAATGAAAAATGAGGCGGCGGAGTATGTTCGTAGGTGCGAACAGTGCCAAAAATACACCCCCATGATACATCAACCGGAGAGCCCCTACACTCAGTAACATCACCTTGGCCCTTCATCAAATGGGGAATGGACATAATCGGTCAACTACCAGCATGATGAGGAAAGTTCGATTTCAGTTAGTTTTGACTGACTATTTCTCCAAGTGGGTAGAAGTAGGTGAATATGCCCAAATACGCGAGCAGGAAGTCATCGCCTTCATATGGAAAAACATGATATGTCACTTTGGCATTCCCAAAGAAATCAGCTATGATAATGGCCCCCAGTTCATCGGCAAAAAGATAACGGAGTTCTTTGACAAATGAACATCAAACGGATACTCTCCACGCCATGTCACCGCCGCCAATGGCCAAGCAGAATCCTCCAACAAAACTATATTGAACATACTGAAGAAAAAACTCGAAGAAGCCAAAGGGCTCTAGCACGAATTACTACCAGAGGTACTGTGGGCATACCGGACAACGCCCAAATCCATCACAGGTGAAATACCATACTCACCATTCTACGGAACCGATGCGGTTATACTAGTCAAAATCGAAGAACGAAGCCTGAGATATTCACATATGAGTGGAGCAGACAATGACATGGGTAGGCTTCAAGACCTCGACAAGGCAGAAGAACAAAGGGATATGGCCCACTTAAGAATGACGGCTCAAAAGCAATAGGTCAAAAGGTATTACAACAGAAAAGCTAAAATATGACCACTTAAAGTAGGCGACCACGTCCTGAAAGCCAAAACGTTAGCATCAAAAGACCTGAGCGAAGGAAAATTGGGCACCAACTAGAGCGGGCCATATAAAATCACAGCAGATATGGGAAAAGGAGCGTTCCAGTTGGAAACAATGGAAGAAAAAACACTCCAAAATAACTGGAACATTGCCCACCTCAAATACTTCCATTTTTAAAGGGCGTCTCCCGAGTTGTACTCTTTTTCCCTTACCTGAGTTTAGTCCCAATTGGGTTTTCTCGGGGAGGTTTTTAATGAGGCGGCGAAAGGGACACCCATGGGAGTATGGACACAGGTTATCATACTGGCCATTCGACGCGTTCTCCAGGCCGATATAATAAAGGTACTAGCCTATTTGAGTCTCCATTATGTAAGCGGCAAAGTCCACATTCTCTATTATGTAAGCGGCTAAGGCCAGCTTCTCCATTATGTAAGCGGCTAAGGCCATATTCTCTATTATGTAAGCGGCTAAGGCCACCTTCTCCATTATGTAAGCGGCTAGGGTCACATTCTCCATTATGTAAGCGGCTAAGGCCACCTTCTCCATTATATAAGCGGTAAAGGCAATCGCCAATGATCATCGACAACGCTCGACGATGATGGATAACACTTCAACGACAGTTGAAGTTACATCCTATGGGCCAAAAGCCATCGCTAGTGATCGTTGACCCCACTCGAAGACGACGGATAACACTTCAATGACACTTGAAGTTACATCATATGGGCCAAAGGACATAGCCAACGATCATCGACCCCGATCGATATCACATTTCAATAGAAGTTAAAATTACATCCTATGGGCCAAAGGCCATCGCTAGTAATCGTCGACCCCGCTCGACGATGGCGGATAATAGTTCAATGATAGTTGAAGTTACATCCTATGGGCCAAAGGCCATCGCCAATGATCACCGACCACGCTCGACGATGATAGATAATGCTTCAATAGAAATTAAAGTTACACCCTATGGGCCAAAGGCCATTGCTAGTGATCGTCGACCTCACTCGACGACGACGGACAACACTTCAACGATAGTTAAAGTTACATCCTATGGGCTAAAGGTCATTGCCAGTGATCGTCGACCCCGCTCTATGATGACGGATAACACTTCAACGACAGATGAATTTACATCCTATGGGCCAAAGGCCATAACCAATGATCGTCGACCTACCTACTTGATGGCGACGGATAACACTTCAACGATAGTTGAAGTTACATTCTATGGGCCAAAGGCCATCGCCAATGATCGTCGACCACGCTTGACGATGATGGATAATGCTTCAATAGAAGTTAAAATTACATCATACGGGCCAAAAGGTATCACAACCGATGCGCCCGCCAGGCTCGACGGCGATAAAAAATGTATAAACAAAGAACAACACAAAAGAATAGCAACAAAAATGTAACTCTTTTACTATAACAAAATATTATACACATTCAGTCCCATGGAGGACTCCCATTACATTCCAAAAAAAAGGGCAAAACCTATACAAGTCCTAAGGGGGCTCACAAGGTTTATCATCGCCATCTGCTTGCCCCCTTCTCGAACATTGCAGTAAGTATAATTAAACAATAGGTCGTACTCGAGCCGATTGACGTCCTCCAAAGTGTTACCCTTTTGGTCAGGAGAGTCGGAGTTGTACCCACAAGCCACACGGGCAGCACGAGCCTCGCGCCACTGCTCTTGAACTTCCTCCTCTGAGACACGTTCCGCAACAAAAAGTCTTTTATACACGTCCAATTTGGCCTCCGCATATATCCACATCTCGTGCACATCTTGGGTTACACCCCATGCATTAACGGGGTAGTATGCTTTAGGACGTCGATTTTAGCTACCTTAGCTTCGAGCTCGGCTGTCAAAGCTGCCACCCTACGATGAAGATCAATTACCTTCGTCGCCACTCCGCGGCTAAGTTCCAACTCCTCATCTCTCTACTTGTGGAGTAATTCCAGCTTGCTGTTATGAGCCACCTCCTTAATCAACTCCTCATCTGTATTCTCCAACTCTGCCGCCCTACGGCTCAATTGTTCCTCCCTCTGTTCTAGGCCTTCCCGGAACACCTGGAATTTTGGATCTTGCCGGAAAAGATCCATCGATGCTTGATGCTTAGAGAGATACCGTTTATACTTCTTCACCATCTTATCAAAAATGGTCGCCTTCTTATCCTCACGGTGCCTTCTTTCTACTTCCCAAACTAGGGTCTATATATATATATATATATATATATATATATATATATATATATACACACACACACACATTCATGTGAGTTAGTACGCATCAAAATAAACTTCATGACATACGGAAGAACAGAGAAGTTACTTGTAACGCCATACCAACAACCCTTCGAGATAGCTCCGCATCGCTAACAGCACTCAGCATCCCGCGCTCAGGGGTAGCACACAGTAGGGCCATCTCCAGTACAGCCCACTCGTTGTGCTGTAACAAGTTGTAAGCCCCTAGAATCACGATCCGATGGCCAATTCTGTCCGTTGTCATCTCCTCGTGTTCAGGGTTTTCCGCCATTTTATCCACGTTCATGCGGGTGGCCTGAGCAGTTGGTCCCCTAGCTTCACCACCAACAAGGGACGATGAGCCACCTCGGCAACACGAGTCGAGCTGGTACCAACGTTAGCATGTATCTGGTTGGTCGGCCTCCCGAACGGATGGCGTCAGCCATAAAAATGGGCCTAGTTGTTTGGTGACGCACATCCCTCTCTTCATCTCCCGCTGCCACCGCCTTACCCTGTATGAGCCTCCTTCTTTTTCTCTCCTCAGGCTCCTCACGCTCAGAAGGCTCATCCGCAGGTTCCAGAGACGACGTCGACGACCTCGCTTCACTTGTAGCCACCGTCGCAAGAGCAGCCTCTTGTAAAGAGGCTACAGTCACTCCTTAACTAACAGAAGCACAAAGTATTTCCTGCGCATTCCGACCAACATCTAATCGGGAGGAGGTAGATATCGTCGCCTTACTCTTAGGAGCACTTCGACCTGGCAACAAAATTTATTTATCTAACGAAGTTTGCGAAAGTGGCTAACTAAAGTCGAAGAAATACCTGAAGGGCTCGCATGGCCTTAATATTTAATGAATTATGCCCACGTACGGGTCTCTTCCGCGAGAGGCAGCAAATCGGATAACCACTGCTTAATATCGATTATGAACTGAGGTGTGTGAGCTATTGCTGCAAAGTAGCAGAAAAATCATAAGGATGATATAATTGGAACCACTAAAGCCACGTACAAGAAATGACTCGACGGATAGGAATACTTACATCTCGAATTTCACCTCTCACGGAATCCAACGGGATTGGACACCAGGTGTTCTGTCATGATGAAGAAGTATCTACGCCGATAGCCCCGGTTAGGCCGATCATCGGTTTGCACGACCAACCCCTTCGAGCCATGATTTTTTTAATGCAGCATGGTAAGCCTCAGGTAGCTGGCACTGAATAGCTGCAAAAGGTGGTGGACTGAGACCTCCAACCCGGCCAGCTCCGCGTATGTAGACACTACCTATACACCTTTAGGGTATACAGAGTGAATTGGGTGGGACACATATTGTAGAAATGGTAGAGTTCTCCCGCCAATGTAAGAATGGGAAGGCCATAGCTAATCAGAAAGGTATAATCATAGAACGTACAATACCCCAGTCTATGGGTGTTCGTGTAATCCTCTCCCGCTAGAACAATCTCTACCTAATCGGGTATATTACACGATGCACGAAGAAGGTCTAAATTAGTTTGCTATAACTCAGATTTCTCCCAAGATTATTTGGGAGAATCCCGTTAAAAGTCTCTCCTTACAAGGAGTTGCTTTGGGAGTACGTTATTTACAGTAAGAGAGGTGAGATCCTCCCTTTTCTCTCCCTTATTACCACCGGATGGAGGCGGTATATCAGATGATTTATTATTACGAGCCTCGGGAGGGTTATCCCATTTAGATTTTGTCATGGTTTCCGATTAAGGGGTGATGTACTGCAAAACTACAAGTGTACTTTCAGGGAAGCGGTGATTTTTTGTAAAAATGAAGCATTTTCTTGAAATAGTTGGAAAACATTTGCATATGATCTAAAGTTTGATTAAGTTGAACCATTTCCCTATTTATAGGGTTGGGTAGCGTGGAAATCGAAGAGGCAAGACCCCAAACAGGCGCGGGAAACCAAGCATCAGAATACCTTTTCTACTTTCTCAGAAACACGCGTAATGATGACGCCTTCATATGGTACGGCATCTCAGGGAAGGGATTGCGCGCCAATATATCAACAAATTCAAATGATCGCCCCTCCATGTCGTCATTTCCAAATATGGTCAAAATTTTCCTAGTACAAGGATCATGGTTCCGTCCATCGACAACGCACTTCATTACGTCACCAACAAACAGAGGGACTATCTGTATGGGGTCAAATTTTGTCCACTGTGGTAGCAACGACCCACGACTACGCAATAGTCGAAGTGAGAGTACAACCTGAGAACGTCAAAGCGAAAACGTGCACTTAGGTCTCGTCATCTCCTCGAAAGCACGTGACCTCTCCCTGTACTATTTTATTATTTTTGAAGGGGTTCTCTTATTATATAAAGGAGAATCTCAATGGTGTAAAGGTGATCGGATCTTTTCTAATACAAGCTCTATCTTTCTATTTATCTTTCTCTAAGCAAGCTTTCTCTTACTCTCTGGAATATCTAAGTTATTGAAGTAATCACAATCATAACACATATTTTTAGGTTACATTATATTCGATTATGATT
This sequence comes from Nicotiana noctiflora, assembly GCA_032618575.1. Classification (NCBI taxonomy): domain Eukaryota; kingdom Viridiplantae; phylum Streptophyta; class Magnoliopsida; order Solanales; family Solanaceae; genus Nicotiana; species Nicotiana noctiflora. Next base: position 72,158 of record JASVEL010012230.1, on the reverse strand, counting down.
TACCTGTGATTTATTTTGATTGTTTTTCGCTTACAAAGTAATTAATATTTTTTGAGCCAAACAGCGATGTCATAGAAACTGTTATGATTCCATTTAAAATTTTATGTGTTATCCCAGTAGTGTTGTCAAATTAGAATTTAGATTCGTAAGTTCATTCCAAAAATTATATTTAACCAGATTCATAAATTCATTTCATGGCAATCAATAAAATAGTGCTGACCTTGGTCGCTGGACGACAACACAAAAGTATAGTCTATTTTTTGCCATGTACAGGAAGATTACAAAAGAACGTTTTTACTATTTTGCCAAATACAAGCAGGTACCAAAGATAAATCTTTTTTTCTTTTCAATGTCCAAAGATAAAGTTTTGAAACACGAAAATGAGGAGGCAAATGTCCATAATGAAGGTGTTGTACAGGCGTACAGGTTTGTGTGTTGGGGCTGGCAGAGGAAAGAAAGAAACATAAGATAGATAGATTTAGTAAAGATATGTTTTGTACTTTTGAAAGTTGAATGTACATAATTGAGCTGTCATTTCTTCCTTTCTTTCAAACTTGGCTTTGTTAGGGCTAGTGTATGCTAGGGTTGTACATAATTCGGGTAGGTCGGATTTTTCAATTATCAAATCAAACCAGTAGTGTCGGATTTTTATATTTATAAACCAAACCAAATCAATGAAATCAGGTTTTTCAATCTCGGGTTTTTCGGGTTTCAGATATTTTTTTCCGATAAGTTTTCATAGCACAAATATATAACTTGTGTTCCACATACTTCTCTAATCCTATAAAGATACAACTATATGATGTGTTTTTCAAGAAAATAATACAATAATATGAGATGAGTCATAACATTGTACTAAAATATTCAATAACAAAAATACTAAAATCATAAAGAAAATATTATTAAGTAATAAACCATAATAAATATTAATATAATCTAAAAGTACTACATAAGTCATACTTAATTAAGTACAACTATAAGTATATTAGTTACACAACTAACCACTAAAGAAAAAAATAAACTAAGTTATGCATTTTCAATATAAAGAATGCAAAACTAAAAAATAGATATCCACACTATTGTCATTTCTAGTGTTGAATTGAATTTTCTTAGTTAGCATTAGTATTGATGTGAAGTTTATTTGAATTACTACCTTTATGAACTATAAAATTTATTGAATCATTCAAGAATGTTAATTCCAAACTTGAAACGATATGTTTAAAGAAAAAACTGTGAAAAAGTTCAAGAAATATTTATGAATTGTATTAAAAATAAATATTTATATGTATAAAATATTTGTAAAAATTGAATAAATGTAATATCGGGTTGGTTTTGTTTCGGTTTGACTTTTTTTAGTTAAAACCAAACCAATTATGGTCGGGTTATTTTTTCCAACACTAAACCAAGTCAAACTAACCCACGATCGGGTTTTTTTCTGGTTTAACTAGGATTACCGGTTTGGTGCGATTTATCGGTTTTCTTTGTATACCCCTAATATATGCCAAGTGTCCGACACTAGGTTACGGCCTTGGCTTAGCTAAATTCCCAAGATTAAATTTACTATAATATATTCTGATAATGTAAACTTTTAAACTCTTCGTGTACTATATTTTATTTTACTAATAATACGTTCTGTTTATCATGAATAATCCATTTACTAGACTATCTTTTAACAATCTAATAATATAATTTGGGGTGACAAATTAGCGGGTTGCATGTACTATCTTTTACACTTTGCATTGTCCAGGACCATCAATTTCTCTGTACTCTGTACCTCAGCACTGGGCAGCATGAGCGAAGCCACCTATCGTACTGTGTATATAAGTAAAATATTGATTTTAAATGTATAAAATTTATATTGAACATCGTTTGTCGAAATTTTTTTTACTTCTTTTAAGTTTGAACACCCTTAAAAATATTTCTAGCTGGCGGCAGTCATATATTGCCTGTGATTTTACATGATTTTAGCAATGTTCACACTTTATTTGCGTGCTTCCTGTCTGTATCTAATTATGGCTAAAATTTCAATCGGTTTGTCACCTCCAAATAGTTGAAACATGTGTTCGTTCTTTTAATTTGGAATACAAGAAATATTTATATATGTTGCAAGACTTTAATTTAGTGCTCAATAATGACACCCTTTTCTGCAAAATTTGCAAATAAGACTACTCTTACTCACGGATGTTGCATATGCATGCAGCAGTAATTTTGACCACGATTGCCTATTCGAGGTAGCTAGAAGAACAAGAGCTAGAGCACAGTGGCGGATTTAGGGGTACAAGGGTGTTCACCCGAACATCCTTCGCCGAAAAATTACACTGTATATATAAGGTAAAATCTATTTTTTACCTTTATATATTCAGTTTTGAACACCCTTAACACTATCCACTAGGTACAAATTTTTTTTTTTAACACCCTTCATGAGGGTTCTGGCTCCGCCACTGAGCTAGAGTAATGTTTAAGTTTTGATATGATGATACACTAGAAAAACTGATAATTTGATATAATGCATGGGTTAAATTTCAACTGATAGTGTACATTTTTTTACCTGGACCATATATAATTCCTTAAATCCTATATTTCATTATGCGTGATGTCTGTTCTTATGTTGATGTTTCGCCGTGGGTTATTAGTGGTTTATATAGTTTCCTTACTATTTCCTATGGTAGTATTGTTGTCTATACTTATTGCTTTTACATTTATTTTCTATTTCTTACGACATGCTGTTATTATTTTTTATCTTCTATTGTTGTCACTGGTCCCTTGTTTATTTTTATTTTTCTCGAGCCGAGGGTCTTTCGGAAATAGTTTTTATGTCCCTCCGGAATAGGGATAAAGTTAGCGTACACTCTACCCTTCCCAGACCTCACTTGTAGGATTTTACTGAGTTATCGTTGTTGTTGTAGTGATGTCTATTCTTATGTGGCTTAATATATATATATAGTGAGTGACAAAAGGGATTCAAAAATTATAACTTTTGAATACCTTATAAAAATTCCTCATTTAGCCACTTCTTCCAATTCTTTGATTTTTCTTGGGCATACGTTATGAAGTGCTTCATCTTAACTCCTATTATTCAAGGAGTCCTTCGTGGAAAATTATACAAGTTAGTAATATCGAAAGGACCATGATTTTGGAAAATTTATGCCTAATTAATTATGTAGAGAATTAAGTAATCTATCTGCTAAGCTATGTGGTAATGGGACTATGAGCTTGAATTTCTTTGGCAGACCTCAGAAGTCAGAACATAGTATTTCACCTATAGCAAGCTAAGAACAATATAATAGTCCAATTAATTAGTATCAAATCACTATATTGAGTTAATCACACTGAGCCAAGGATATTTACATTCTACGTTTCAATAATTTACTCTTTTTTTAATTGTGTTATTTAGTTAACGAATTTATGTACACTTTGGTTTTACGTTTACTTAGGATGTGTTTGGTACGATAGAAAATATATTTTGAAAATTATTTTTTAACTTTTTCATGTTTGGTTGGCTTAAATGTTTTGAAAAATATTTTTCTCGTGAACTCATTTTCCTCTATTGGGGGACAATATTTTCCTTATCAAAAGAATACTTTCGAAAACTCTTTTTCAACTTCTCCATCCAATTCTCCATCACCACCAACCGACCCACACGCCACATACCCACTCCTGCTCCACCTAACCTACCCACCCTCACCATAAATAAAATATTATTTATAATACTTTCTTCTCATGTTGTATATTGATTTTTTTTCATTTCAACAAATGAGTGTTTTCTTTTCGTGCTATAAAATGTATTTTTCCTGTATTTTCTTTCATGATGTAAAAAGAGTATTTTCTTTCATTTCAACAAAATAAAGTTGAAATGAGTATTTTCTTTTTATAATGTGGAAAAAGTATTTTCTTTTATTTTAATAAATGATTACTTGATTTTTATGTTGTAGAAAAAGTACTTTCTTTTCAACCAAAAAAGGAGTATTTTCTTTATAGTAATGGAGCATTAGTTCCTTTGGGTTTGTGTGAATTATTACACGAATAATTAAATTGTTAAAAAAATGGAGTTCTTAAAATGCTAGGTATTTGGGAGGGGGTGCAAGGAAACATGGGGACTTGGTGAAAGAGGATGAGGATAGTAGCATAAAAAAATATTTTCCTAAAAATATATTTTCTATTCTCTCACCAAACACTAGAAAATATTTTCCGAAAAAATATTTTTGCTCACCAACCTAATTTTCATAAAAATACTTTTTAGAAAAGCATTTTCCATAAAAAATAGTTTCATTCATACCAAGCATGTCCTTAATGTGTAAATATATTCATATTATCGGTATATAAAACTAAACAATAAGAGCATATAATAATAAAGGAAAAGATGGATGATATACTCTAAGGCTCGCCACATGGGCAGATTTAGAGTATTAGGGATTCGTATAAACATAATAGTTTTTGCTTAGTTCTTATACTTGTAATTTATAGATAAATATAAATATTTAATTACAAACTCGATAACTAAGTCAAGTTATAAAACTGGTGACAAAATTCAAAAACAATAAACTTCAAATTATAATTCTACCATCTCTCTTGGAAAATGAAAAGACATAACGCCCAAATGAGAGAGATGCCTCAATTGTTGTCATCAGGGAGAGGGGAAATTATGTGGTGCAAAAGACAAAAAGGTTCTGAAGCAGAAAACATGGTGTCTACATGGGTCTTTTTCGATTTTAGTCTACAGGGAGGCCTCTAAAATTGGCTAAAAGCTTCCATGTTTGAAAAGGATAAGAGCAAATTCACAAATCATTTTATGTCATGCCATCCAAACAGTCCTAATTCATACCTGTCGTCTCTGCATCATTTTGTCTGGTGTATGCTCAAATTTAGCAAACGTAGATTGATGATTTTAAGTGATGTGAGTGGATATCAATTGACACTGCATGATTCATTATCTCTTTGTTTGAGAAAGTGTGATTAATACAAGTATTCTGACATCAAGATTTAAAATGTTCAAAATAAATATGATCATATGTACAGTTGTTAGTATCTATTGTCAAAACCTACATCCATTACTGGTGAGGTGACAAGACATCCTAGCTCGTGAACATTCATAACCCCGGCCCCACCTTATATATATATATATTTTTTTTTTTTTTTCCTGGTGGCATATTGCATATTGTAAAAAACTAGTGGGCAATGACACGAGGCAGACGAATAGCACTCCAATCAGTGAAGTTTATCTTACTTCTAGACTAGATAGGGGATGATCTACATAGGGGTGGCAAATGAGCGGGTTGGGCTGAATTTGGGCGGGTCAAGATGGGTTAGTCAATAAATGGGTCATTGCCCAACCCAACCCAAAGTGAATTTGGGTTAAGATGGGCTGGGTCAAGATGGGCTAAACAATGGGTCATAACCCAACCCGCCCAACATGACCCATATTTTAGAATCATGCTCATCTTGCATAAATTTTTTAGGGGGTTAGCGCCCAGGGTGGGGGGTGGGGGTGGGGGGAGGAGGGGGCATGAGAGGGGTAGGGGTAGGAGGTGTAGAAAAATAAAATAATAAAAAATTAAAAATACAACAAAAAAATAAATTTTTTAGGGATTTTGCGTGGCGGGTGAGGGGTAGGGGTAGGGAGTATGGTGGGTAGAAAATTGAAAAATAAAAAATAAAAATTTAAAAATAAAAATAAAAAGTAAAATTTTTTACGGGAGATAAGGTGTGTGTCGAGGGGTATTGGTAGGGTGGGGTGGCAGAAAAACTGGAAAATAAAAAATAGGAATTTAAAAATAAAAATAAAAACTAAATTTTTTAAGGGGTTTGCACGGGGGGGTAGGTGGGTTGGGATGGATGGCAGAAAAACTGAAAAATAAAAAATAGAAATCTAAAAATAAAAATAAAAATAAAAAGTAACTTTTTTTAAGGGGTTTGCACCTATGGTAGGTTGGGGGTAGGGGTATTGGGGGAAGGGTAGGGGTAGGTGAGTGAGTGGCGTAGAAAAACAAAAGAACGGAAAATAAAAAATACAAAAAATAAAAAAAATTGGAGCAACTAAGTAAATTTCTAGATAAGTTAGGTTGAGATACTTTGTTTGGGATGAGTTTCATGGGTTGTATTTGGGCAGTTAAATTGGTCAGAATGGGCTATAAAAAATAATGGGTTAACTTGGGCTCAACCCAAATTGACCCATGAGCTAAAATGGTTGTAGCCCAACCCATTAATATCTGGGCTAATTGGGCGGGTTAGATGGGTTTGGGCTCAAATTGCCACCCCTAGTCATCTACACAATATCTTGCACTTCGAAAGAAAGACAAGTTTTTAAATTTTAACGAACCGCGATTATCTATCTAGTTCAAAGTTGGATATGCCGTATGGGGATAGCTTACACTTGTATGTCTTTGCGTAAACATCGAAATTTATCAGGCTAAATTTTTAATTAAAAACATTACAAGACTCTTAAAATTCTAAGAGTCTTTTAGGATTTCTTCAATGTTACTCTATCCTAAACCCTAACTCACATTTATATAAAGGGATACATATTGTTTTGAAGAGGTGTCTCAAAATTGCCATAAACTCTTGGGATATTCACAAAGAGCGCAAAATATGGCAGAATACTTATTGACAATCAAATAGTTCAAGAAGTTAGACATCAAATACATATCCAGGGAGGTCTATCCATCCTACATTCGAGAAATAGGAGAAACGAAATTGTACTCACAATTAATTATAAAAAATATTTCTCTTATTTTGTGATTGCAGTGTATTCTTTATATCTTGAAAATTTATGTAAACACCTTGCTTGGCTTGTCTTACGCACATTCTCCATTACAACATATATCGACAGTGTGAAAGAATTTCTGCAATATAAAATCAACAAAATAGTAACTGCATAAGTAAAACTAATTCATTCTTTGATAACATCACATGGTCACTTAATTTGCGAGTATTCCACCAAAATTCAGATTCCTCATATATCAGAATCAACTCCTTTGTTCAATGAAATATCTGATTTGAGGTCCCTCTTTTCAGTTGAGAAGAGCCTGAACAGAATGGAACGGACAATGAAAAGAAAGATGCCAAATTGCCAAAAGAATTTGATTTGGGGTGGCGGGGGGTTGAAGATGACTTCTCAAGGTAATAAATGTAGTCTGGTTGGGTGTGTTTATGCCTCCCAAGGTTTGATTTTCTGGTCCAGAAGTAAGACACAGCAGGACCAAAAGAGTATCAGAAGCGGACTAGATACCAAATGTCCAAATTTGTGAGGAGAAACTTGGATGCCGCTATCCTTAAGCTGTCTGTCCCACATTATTTTGGTCCCCAGCACCACCTCTAGTCAATTGTATATATGTCTTAGGATGTTAAATAATGCAAATATGTCTAGTGAGTTGAAAGTTGGTAATACATTTGCCAAAACAAATCAACTCATTTTCTTAAGTTGTGTAAATGAGTCTAGAATGTAGTCATAAAATTATTCGATGATTACGTTTAGCTATAATTAACGTTGAAAGCCACAAATATTAATTAGATGGCAACCTTCAATTATTGCCCTTTAAGCATTACGGCTAAAATGCGAAAACATATGGAACAAAACGATAGACTTACAGAATTAAAGGCAGAAATAGGTTTGTAAATGTTTGTACAGTAACTTACCAAATCCTTTCTTTGTGGTAGCAAAAGGAAAACATATTCTCAAACCTAGTAGGACCATAGTAATACTTATATAGTCCTTAGAGTCATCTGACTTTTTGGCTGCTCAATATTTCTTAATGTTTCAACAACACATTACACTTTGAACGAATTCATATAGTTATACTTCAGAAGCATAAAAAATAAGAGAGAAGAAAATAAATTAAGAGGAAAGTAAACCAGGAACAGAGAAAACAAATTGAATTCTGCTTTTTCTTTCAAGTCTCACACAGCTAAAAGAGATGATACAGTTAACCAGAAGCTGGCATACAGAGAACTACCTAGTATAACCAGCAACTCAACTAATTGAAGCGGTTCACAATAATTGGCTGTCACCAGAGAACTTGGTCCATTGGATGCTAGATCTTTTAGTGAGTGCGGACTCTACTGCTTTCAGCATTTCGTATGGGATAAAAATACGGATGAGCCTGCAATGTCGATCACAGTTACAGTGGGCAACATTTCTAAGAACCTTGAAATAACAACATATTGCCCAGTAGAAATCAAAGACGATTAAAGGAAGAAATTGGGAATTTTAACCTTCATTTAAGGAAAAGAGAGAGAACTTTATTTATTTATTTATTTATTTTGGGGAAAGAGAGAACTTTCTTTACTTATTTAATAAGCTGGAAAAAAAACGAAAGGCAGGGAGGATTTTACCATTGCTTCTTTTGCAGTTGGTCTTTCCTGATGATCGTAGCGGAGCAGTTTGTCAACAAAATCAACCGCCTGAGAAATAAGAATTGCACATTTTTAGGTACACAGAATTTCACCTCATTGTATTTATAAAATCTATCAAAACTTAGCTTTCATACCTCGGGGCCTGCGAGATGTTGGTTTTCCAAATTAATAAACCTCGACCATGGTTTCCTACTATGTCTGAACAATCAAAAAGCTTAATTATCTAGCAGAGAATGATCCATTTGAAAATATAGTTTTTGAGTTGATAATACTAACCGTCCAACAAGGGCTGCAAGATGAGGATCTAATTCCAATCTATACTTGTTTAGATAAGCATTTAATTCATCAGTCCCCAGAATCTGATGATCAAAACATAAAAAGGGAACTTTTAAGGGGTCTCCACATCAAAGCATTGTACTCTTTTCTAAATGCAAATATACAACTCATTCATGTTTACCCTGGTAATCTTACAAAAAAATTAGTCATATCATCTTCCAAAACAATTTAGAATTCTTTTAAGACCTGGTAAGGATGATGACTACTGAGCAAGGCAGGGCTGAACTGACAGTTGAGTTAGGTGAGCCAAGGATGATTATTTTTAGCACAGGTGCAAGACCACAGTTCAACAAAAACAGAATGGCACTGCAATGAACATAGATCAGTCTAGCTCAAAAGAAATCATATGCATCACGAACCTACTTTCCATTTACTTAATTGTTTGGAGAGCAGACACGAGTCCTGCATTTCAGAGACACCCACCAACAAACTATTTCCATTTGCTTAGCCACAGCCAAGCTTATGTCTAGACTCATTTAATGGCACGCATCCGATATAGGTATTTGTAACTATCCAATATCAGTACGTGCAGCATTTTGCTAATTATGTAGAGCATTTTGAAGTATCTGCACGGAACACCTATAACCCTGTCACACCCACCCCCCAATGCAAATAAAAGATTTCTTACCTGCACGTGATTTGATATGACATGCTGTAGAAAAAAATCCACTGCCAAGTTCTCCCCCCCCCTCCCCCTCAACCCAAACAAAAAAAAAAACATGTTAAGCTTTCAGATGAGGGGGTATGCAGATGAGGGGGTATGCATAATTCAAGATAAAAGAGTCAACAGTATAAACATAGGAGAAAGTGGGACTCGGCAAGGGAAGAGCAACAAGGTTGACTGAGAAGTAGACTAATTGAAGCAATCTTTCATCGGCTTCTTTTTCCATGTTTAAGGCATTTTGGCCAAAAATAGGATGCAAGAATTTTGGATGGAGTGGAGGCTCGCATTCGGTGCTCTGTGAGATCAAAATTAGACCTACTATGCTATATGAAATTGAATGTTAGCCAGTCAAAAACTCATATTCAAAAGATAGCAGGGATGAGAATGTCAAGATGGATATGTAGGTGTACCGGGATAGATAATATTAGAAATAAAGTTAATCGGGACAAAGAGGGAGTGGCCCCTGTAGAGGACAAAATGTGAGAGTCGAGGCTGAGATCAAGGGCGTATTTAAGAGGGTTCTATGGGGCACATGAACTCATGCTCCCCTCCCTAAATCATGTATAGTAATGTTATATTTTCTCAAAAATTCAAATATACCCATGCTCAAATATAATATGATGTGATGGTTATTTGGTATACCTCTCTAAATGAGGTTGTGAGTTCAAATCTATGTCGGTCTCATTATTTTATTTTCTTTTTTTAGAACTAGACGCCCATGGGAGATAGGCGGGTGCAGTGTCACTTTTTGCTTATTAATTAAGTACTTTTTCTTTTTATTTCTTTTTTTTGTTTGGTTTATTCTTGAAATTTTTCTAACATTGAAATTCCAATTTTTCTTTTGTTACAGTAGAATCTTATATGATTAAACAAAATGTGTATGAAAAACTAGTAGCAATGTGTGATGTAGCATATAGTTAATGTGTTCAACTGATCCCAATATTTTTAACATGAAAAATAGATATAGATGTAAGCAAACTACTATTTAAAAATTTAAATTTTGAACTTATAATTCAAGTGTAATGAGTACGCAATAGTAAGAAATAAAGGTTGAACCCGTAAAATTTATATCTTGAATCTATCTCTTCTTAATAATGCACCCATCCTGCAAAATCCTGGATCAACCTGCAAAATTTATATCCTGGATCCATCTCTTCTTAATAGTGCACCCATCCTGCCAAAATTCTGGATCCGCCTCTGGTGAAGAAAATTCGGGCACGTGAAGAGGAGAAGCACAGATGCTCCATAATAGGATATGAGAGGTTGGCCATGGCAGGTCTGAAATAGAGGCAGGTCAAAGAAGTACGAGGAAGAGGTGATTAGACAGGACATGTCGCTACTTCAACTTATAAAGGATATGACCCATGAGGTTGAAAATTAGGGTAGAAGATTAGTAGGTAATCGATAGTTCCCCTTTCATTACCAGTAATATTAGTAGCACTCGTGTATTTTCCTATTCTTCAATCTCCTTTACTTCATGTTGTTTCGTTCACTTCGTTTATGTTATTTCCCTGTTGTTACTATTTGATGCTACTTTTTCTTTTTCCTTTTCTCCTTTTCTCTCCTTTTTCTTTTCCGTCTTTTTCTTCTTATTTCTTCTTTTTCATCTTTTATTGAATCGAGAATCTATCGAAAACTGCATCTCTAGTGGGATTCTACTGGGTATATTTTTGTATAGGATGTAAGAATTTCCAAATGATCAAGTCCCAGAAGAAACAGCTTTTCTACCCCTCGGAGTAGGGGTAAGATCTGCGTACACACTACCCTCCCGGACACCACTAGCGGGATTACACTGGGTCGTTGTTGTTGATGTAGATCAAGTCCCTGAAGAATGGCTCCAGATTACTCCCTTTCCCCTCACCAAAAAAAAAACTAAAAGAGAATTCAAGAAACAAAGGACTCTTATGCACATAAGATTGCAACCTCTCAGTCTACTATCAAAAAAGTTCACTTTTGGGGAGAGGGAACAATAAGCGAAAAACTTCATTTTTTTCAAGTACAACTCAATATTCTCAAAAGCATCTTGAGATTATTCAATGAAAGAAGAGTCTTAGCAGCTATAGACCCTCGTTGTCCAAAAAGTCATCAATGAAATCCATTTATTAGGGCAACGATAGGCAGATCATACTTTACTTAGTACGCGTTTGCACATAAATTCCAAGATTTTATTCCAAATTTGAAATTTCATTAAAATTTGATTTGAAAATGAAGTTAAGTTTGGTTATAATTTTTGTAACATATTTGGATGCATTTTTTCAAAACAATGAAACAAGTTTTATACCCCACAGTTTGTAAAAAAAATATCGAAACCACCACCGACTTGATTATACTACTTGAAATAAACAATCAAAGATGCTGATTGTTCGATTGTACGAACAATCTCTAATAGAATTTGTAGTGGCTCCTTCAAGTAAAAGCATATATTGTAGATGTAACGGTGGATGTCAAAATATAGTCCAAAATTTAATTACAGATTGAGGTCCTTTTATAAATTTCAAAAATAGGGTAAATTTGTAGAACTTCAAAATACTAACTTTCCAGTTTTCCAATTGAAAAACTGGTTCCCATCCGTTTTTCTAATTCGAAAATGCATTTTCAAGTTAGATTTGAAAAATTGTAAAAAGTTCATAACCAAACATTGCTTAGAAAATTTTAAAATTTTCTTATGTCCAAACGGGCTCTTAATATGGTGCATTTTCCCTAGTATTTAAATTTATCAATAAGCACCATGCAAAAAGAAATGCAAGAACAGATGTAGGCTCTCATGGAGATTGTGTTTGTGCCAAGGTGCCTGAGCATGGATGGAACATGAAATTCAGAAGGGACAGTTTTGACTGAGGTTGACAGAATCGTACCAGTATCAAACGAGCTTAATTAGATCTCTATTAAAGCAGAATCCTCAGATTCTTTGATCTGGAATCTGCAGAGAAATGGGACTACTCTTTTCACTCCTGCTATAGAAGTCTGGTATCCTCAAGATGTCCTTTTCTTTTTTGGCCCAGAATGTAATTTGGTTTGCTCCTCATGGAGTACTTTTTGAGTTGGATGTTAGTCCAAGTTGGTAGATTGACAAACTCTAACTTGCACAGGAGGGGCCTACAAATTTGCAGTATATTTTGTAAAAAGGAGGTAAAGGACATCAGACACTTGTCTCTTCATGTCCACTTACGGAGCCTTGTTTTGAATATTTTTTGCACTAAAATGGGTCATGAAATCAACCATCAAGAAACTTCTCAGTAGATGGACAGGAAACAAAGGGTACAACAAGAGGCGTGTTGAAGGAAAAACTTCATCCAAGGCATGCTGAAGTGTTAGATGTTTATGTCATATCTCTCTGGTCTAATCAGTCGGATATACATGAAAAGGAGAAAAGGAATGTAGATGTCATCAATTAACAGAGGTAATGTATCTTATGGAACAATTATTTTTTTTTTTTACATCCAAGCACTATTTTAGTGCTTGCCAATTTGCAGTAATATAATACTTGCTACTAATCTCCAAAAAACAAGGCAGGGGAGTTGATGATCTTAACAAGTGATAGAAAAAGTATCAGACAGTAGGCTTGTGGGTGACTGGATAGTATGCAAAGGCCAATTATTACTAATGAAGCATGTCGTCTTGCGGGACGACCTATAGTGACGCATTGGTGAGGCTTGATAAATACGGGTGCATGGACAGACAACACCACCAATACCACCAATTTACATGATGTCTCTCTCTTGAACCGACATCCCCCCCTCTCCCCCTCCTGTTAAAGCTTATTTCCTTTATTCACTGCTTGGTCTCATTTCTAAGGTGGACCCTGTTTAACTTCACATGATGGGTTGTGGATGGAGTGATCTGTGCTCATGATTAACTTCATACCGTTGGAAAAAGCTCTATATGTAAACCATAATTTGCTCAAAACGCACACACACACACACACACGCGTACATGCATACACACACACACACACACACATAGAGTAAATGGCTATATATAATACGCACACGCGCACACACATAGTGCGTGGGCGTGTGGGCGTATTATATATAGTCATTTACTCCATGTGGGACATTATCATAAGCACCATAAGTCCATAATCACAATCGCACAATTTCACATTGTTTGTGAAAACATTTGATCTGGATGAATAAACACTATTCTTTCAGACTTAGCTTCACATGTGAGTTAGTTACCAATTTATTAAAGAAAGAAAAGGAAGATGTAACTTCATTCCCAAAGCATACATGCCATATACTAAACATCAAAGGCCAAACGATAAACTTCAAGGTGGGCATTCTACATACCTTCGCAATCTTCACAAGCTGATCATAATTGTCATGCCCATAGAAGAAAGGCTCCTTCCGGAATATCTATACAGTACAATTCCTTAGAAGTAAGCATCAAAGTGAGAGGAGACCTTAACAGACAAGTAAGTTCTGACTTTTGGACCTCAGTATCTGCCATTCATGCATGATTTACCAGACGAGAATCAGTCATGAATGGCATTAAGTAAGTACCAAGTCAAGGACAAATAAAAAAAGGTAGAGAGCATAACACATGCAAGATGAGGTCTCGAATGTGCATCTGTATGATACCAAAAGAGAGGCAAAAAAGGGTGCAAAAAGATTGTTGCTCACCATTCCTGCAAACATACAACCAAGACTCCACAAGTCCAACGAGTAGTCGTAGTCTTGCAAATCAACAAGTAGTTCAGGACCTTTGAAATATCTGCAACCATAATGAGAGGAGGCAAGTCCGTCAGTAGCTACAATGAGAAACCAAAGAAGCCCTCCAAAAATATTGAGATTAGATACAGAATTAAAACTAGTTTTTGGTATTTGAGGGGAAAAGGGCAGAAAAAGCATATGTAACCCGCATCAATAAAGTAGCAAAAGGTGCATGCAACAAACCAGAATAATTTTCTCTATTATGGCAAAAGATCCTAGGATTTTATAATCACATAAATGAGGTGATACTCAATTATAAAGCCTCATGTAAGTTCTATATCTTCATGGACGGGGGAATGCTCTTAACTATCATATGACTTATGTTTAGTTAATTATTTATGCGATGTATGCTGGAGTAACTAATGTTGTTTTTGTTTTTTGTTTTTGTTTGCTTTTCTCTTCCCTGCGCCGAGGGTCGATTGGAAACAGCCTCTCTGCCCTCTCGGGTAGAGATAAGGCTTGTCTACATATTACCCCACTATGTGGGAATATACTGGGTTGTTGTTGTTGTTGTTGAACATGACTAATAAATAGCGGCAGATAAAAATACTTCTGCTTTGATTCTTCCGAGCTCAAAAACCTCCCTTCTGTTCCTTGCGCTACCAAACCCAATTCCTTACCTCAGCTGGGTTCCTGACCCTAACACTTGCAAGGAAATGCACTTCAAAATCCAATTACTAACCTAACCTCTCTGTCTCTCAAATTGCATTCCCATCAAAATGAACTCTTAGTATTAGACATCTAAACCAAGTATAAATCCAGCATATACGTTTTCGAGTCAAAATTTTGGCCATCCTATGTAAGAACTGGAAATACGATTTTCTAATATGCATTTCTTTTCTTTGGGTAAGTAGGTTTCTAACTATGCATTCCCACCAAAAAATTATCCTCTTAGATTCAGAAGCACAATGACCCAATAAACACATGCATTGCCTCCTAGATTCTAAGCATAATCTTTTTCACGTTATCATCCAAATAAAAACATGGTAAAAGCTATAAAACAACAACGAAAACTATTTCTCAATTCCAAGCTAGTCAGGAGCAGCCATATGAATCCTCAATATCAATGTCATTCCATTCAAACCAGTTTCATTCAAAGCTCAATAATTTGGATTAAGATAAAATAGGTTCTTGCTTTATCCAACAAAAAAAAGGTAACATCAAAGGTTCTCTAAATTTCATTTGAAAAAAGAATTTGCAAACAGATCTAAGGCTCCAGGTAAACATTGGACCTAGAAACAGCCTCTCTGCCCTCTCGGGTAGAGGTAAGGCCTGTCTACATATTACCCTCCCCAGACCTCACCTTGTGGGAATATACTGGGTTGTTGTTGTTGTTGTAAACATTGGACCTAATATAAGCGCATCAACACAACTAAACGCTAATCCAACTAGTTGGTCTTGTCAATTGGGATTGTTTGCTTCCATTGTGCTCTATTCTACGCTAGGTGCACAATGGATTCCCAAAGAAAGGTGTTCAATTGGTGATGCCAAAGGCAGTGAATAGCACTACCAGGGTGCTGGTAAGAACAGAGGATGAGGAAACACCGAAAAAACTGTTGAAAACACAATATCTATTTATGCACAATTTGGAATGCATGCAAACATAATCTCAGTTGATTTGAAGGAATGTTTAACTTTGACGCAGTACACAATTCAAAATGTAGATGTTTACCGGTTGTAGGACGTCCAATGTAAATAATTTTGACACTTCGATGGAGTTCATAGACTCCTTACATAGCTAAAGGAGCTATAGTCCTCCTTTCTAGATCCAAGTACCCCCCACCCCCGGGTGCTTTAATATTCAGAAACTTCTATTACTTAGCCCCAACAAAGAAATGCTAACGACTAGAAGCAGATTGAGATTCCTGCCACCACTCAATTAGTAAAAATAAAGGAAACAAGAGAAATCCTTATTCAAAAGTTAAATTGACGTGATTTTAAATCTCAAAAGACAAATGATACAAACAGCAGTGGAAGATCGAACCTAGAAGCCACACGGACATTATATTCCTTTCCAGGATGATAAAATTCTGCAAGTCCCCAATCTATTAGCCGAAGTTTACGCTGGTCATGATCAATCATTACATTATGGGGCTTCACATCACGGTGCATAATACCTTGAGAATGGCAATAATCTAACGCCTGCAGAGGATACAGTAATACTTGAATTCTCTGGCACCTCAAGGAAATATCAATGGCAAGGCATAATGTAGAAATATATGTAAAAAGAGTCGAGTGTGTAAAACAACAGCTGTACCACAAAAAAACTGTCATGATCTCAGACTAGCAACATTCATTTCGCTCCATTATAACTTATTTCATTCTTGTGCACAGTAATTTGTCTTTTAAGTTCATAACATGTCAATAATTTTATTGTACTCAAACAGAGAAATCTCATCATATTATCAAGTCGAAATAGTATGAACCTGAGATGATACAGTTACCCGCCTTTAAACTCAAATCTTGCCAGTCAGCCAAAAAATCAAAAGAATGCGTCCTCTCCAATCATAATAGCAAACAAGGAGCTTTAGATCATATTCCAAAATACTTGTCTACTTTGACTTGCATGGAGATTGATAATACAAAATCTAGTTACATTTTTTTCGTTTTGATAAATCATATCTGGCTACATTATGTTTTCACTTTTTTATGACGGCGGTGCCCAAGCCAGCTTGCACACACCCACATCTAGATACATCATTATATTGAATGGAGAAGCTATATTTTGGACAATAGTGTCAAACTGAAGAAATGGAGAGTTCAGTTAAAGAGATTAGTTCAAATGGTCGGACCTAAGAAAAGAATTCAAACTTTTAGATCAGTGTTATCAAAGGCGAAAAGCGAAAAAAAGCTCTAAGGTCCTTTGGAGCTTTAAGCGCAAATAAAGTGCAGGCTTTAATGAAGAAAGGCGCAATGGGAAAAAAGTAAAAATATGCATGTAGTCCAAGACTAATCATTATAAGCATGAATAACAAATATATGGACAAAGAAATTGAAAAAAAAATCATTATAAAGTGAAATATCAATCATTTAAGGTCCCCTTTTCAGGATTACACTCATTAGCAAGGAAAGGTATGCCTTAGAGCTTTGATGCGACAGTAAAGCGCCCAGAAAGCGACGCAAAGCGCGCAACGTATTTTAAGCCTCGCTTCAGGGCTTAAGCGCGCTTTAAGCGCGCCTTTGACAACACTGTTTTAGATAGGGTAAAAATGGAAATACATCAACTATTATGCACATTATCATTCTGCAAAATTTGTTCAAAAGAGTAGTGAAATTTCTCACTAGAAATAAGTTCATTATCTCAAATCAAATTGCACATAATCATCTGCAGATTGTATCCGAAAAAGAGATTCAAAGGGAGCATCCTGTATAGCAATAATATAATATTACTATAATCTATAGCAAGCTTCCGTAACCAGGGAAATACTGAAGATAAAACGAAGATCATATATTTGAGAGGCCTTAAAATCCACATCAACAGAGAACTTGCCTTCAACAACTCATAGATGTAATATCTAATATCGAAGTCGGAAAGATTAGGATACAGCACTTTAAAATCTGTGTTATTCACATATTCAAATATAAGGCTTGGGGTCTTCGATTGCTGATCTCTGACGATGTCGAGTAACTTCACAATATTAGGTCCACCACAAAGATTCTGCAGTATCTTAATCTCACGTTTGATCTGCAGTTAGTGTCAATAATATATAAGTACCTATACAAAATAACGTGCAAAGATATGGTGACAAATAAGAGAGCATGTGTCAGAATGCCCACAAAAAGACAAATGCAGAGATTACTTGCAGATAAATGATACTCCAGCACACAAGTAATCAAGAGCTACTACAGCAAATTAACAAAACATAAGCAGTTGTAGATATATGCAATTGAAAGAATTATTTGGCTAAACTGTGAAAGATTAAGAAAGTTAAACCAGAAGATATCTAATGAGCTTAAGGAATATCAATAATATATTATGTTGCTCAGCAACACAGAATTACGCAATGACTAACCCTTTTAAGGACTTGAACTTTCTAAGAATTTGATTCCGTGGTGTAAGATGACAAATGTATATGATGCTGATACCTTGATGGTTTTCTCCACTCCTTATGTGTAGCATTAAGGTTTTGAGTCTTGCTGTTTAGTATTGCACCTACTTGGTGCCAGTTTCTGTAAATAATACTCACCTTACCTTAATATTCTATTCTAGTCACCCCGTTTCACCTTCTTTTCAGCTCCAATTTTAATGGTAGTAGACCGCATCTTTCAAAACTCAAGCAAGTTTTCCTTTCTCCATATATCAAGCCAATTTCAACATCTCAAATGAGCCTATTCTTTTTCATTACTTATCCAGAAAATGAGCCTACTCTAGTTCATACTCAAATAAAGCACAAGCAAATGAAACAATATGCCATTCTCAGTCCTCAAGCTGGAATAAAACTCGTCTAACAATAGTTATATTTGACACCTCACAATGAAAAACTTAAAAATTCTGAGAAGCACCAATGTCAGCTTATAAAACTAGCACTGAATAAGGATAATATATAAAGAAGGAAAGAAGGAAAAAGAGCAACCTTTTTCTTCTTGACAGGCTTAAGGATTTTGATGATGCATTTGTCATTATTAGTAGTGTGAATTCCCTCAAACACCTCGCTGTACTTTCCTCTCCCGACTTTCCTTACCACCTCGTAATCATCCTGCTCTCTATACAACCAAATCAACAAATAAAAAGTTAACTTCGTTCAAACAACCTTAATTAATAGCTATAAACAAACTAAATCAAGCAAGATATGAACAAATTACCCCCATTGAACAGTAAGGGATTCATAATCCCAATACTCTTTGGGTCGGATCACATTGATGTCCGTATAAACCCGGGCCTTGGACGGCGCACCGGGACGCCGAATAGATTTCCCTATTTTCTGCGCCAGGGTTTCGTATAAAGTCGCCGACGGTCGATGAAGATAAGGAGATGATGGTGACGGCGGCGGTAACGAAGAAGGTGATTTGTGTTTGTGTCGGGTGAGAGAGAGCGACGAAGTTTTCGAGGAAAAATGACGGAGGAGTGAGGGGAAGAGAGAAGAGGTGGCAGGAAAAGGAGAGAGGAGGCGATGGTTGTGGTGGTGGCGGAATGAAACAAAGAAGTGAAATGGCCGTACGGCCATCAAACGATGGAAGGGAAGGTTATATATTTGGGTAATGGATTACGCACACAATGCTTGAAATGGAACCCTCCTTTATTTTCCTCATCTTCTTTTTTCCCCTTTGACTTTGCATCTCTCATGCGTTTGCCTAAACCTACTTAATAGACTCAAACGACGCCGTACGCAGTATTATCTCAATTTCTTTTTCTAGTCTCAAAGGAATTTGAGAAAAATTACGGTCATGCTTGGCCAAGCTTTTTTTTTCAAAAATATTTTTTTGACCAAAAGTACTTTTTGCGAAAAATTAATGTGTTTGACCAAGTTTTTAGAAGTAAAAAAATGTTTATGAGGAAAAGCAGAAGCAGTTTTAGAGAAACAGAAAAAAACATCTTCTTTTCAAAAGCACTTTTCTAAAAAGCACTTTTGAGAAAAATATACTTAGAAACACTTTTCAAAAGCATGGTCAAACATTAATTACTGCTCAAAAGTACTTTTCAAATTAATTAGTCAAACACAAAATATTTTTGACAAAAGCACTTCTCAAAATAAGATGATTTTAGAAGCTTGGGCAAATGGGCTATAGCTCTTGGGCCAACTAACATCATTTGTATTTATTTATAGATCTAGCATGCGATTGGACATAAAAGTGTAATTTAAAAAAAAAAATTAGAGTTAAGTTGAAAAATAATATTTGAAAATTGGAGTTATATTTGGACATACATTTCACTTGAAATAATATTGCAATTGAAAAAGTAGTTATTTTGAAAAACTCAATTTCAAATTTTTTTCAAAAACTTGTAAAATTTCATAGACAAACACAAAAAGGAAAAACAAATTATGAGCAAACGAGTCCCTAATGTGTTGTTTTTTATCTCAGGTAAAAATAGTTACAATAAAACAAATATTTGTAACAAGCTAAAAAATCAAATTTTCCGAGGACTTCCCTCTTCTAAAAGATGATGAAGGAACATAGTAATTTCCTTATTGATCTCGAGTTGTATATATATAACTCATTTTTATTACTACTAACATATTTAGCAAAAGAAGTGTCATAGGTGCAGGGATACTTACTTTACATATAAATCACTAATATTTTATATTTGAAAATTGAAATGATTATTAGAAGATGGAACTATCAAGCAATGGCATTTCTTTGTCAAAGTATATATTTCTTTTTGCTATTTAGAATATTGCTTATAATTAAAGAGAAATCAAGATAGGCAATTCTCTTTACACCAATGCTCCATTCTATGCCAAGGATAAAAAAATAACTGCAACAGCAACTTTATTTACCTTTGATGGTGTTATTATAAAAAATAAGGAGGAAAACAATAAAGTCGTGGAATAGAGAATAGCCTGAAGCTCTTTTAATTAAAAGTGTCCGTTGTATTTGTTCTTCTTGAATAATATGGTTTATCACGATAACTTTGCACTTTGTAAAGCTAATAACTTGAGATGTATGTTGCTCAATCATGGGGCAATTCCAATGGCCACGAATAGGGCAAAGAATTTCACAAGTAAACAGGAAATCGATTTTATTATTTTAAAATAACCTAGTCAGTTCATAAGTCATAACTCACGTGAAGCATATATAATTTCCTTACAAACATGAATTGCTATAAAGCATGCGAATCTTAATATTTATTACTACTCCAACCATCATAATTATATGTCATACTCTATATATCCGCAAGTTGACTATCGTGAAGATTTATTTTTCAGAAAAGAAAATTACCTTTGATCCTCAGTACCAAAATTACTGTCTTCTTATGGACATATTCGTGATTACCGATTGAAAAATTATTTTTACATATAGAAACACTTGTAGGAATAAGAAAATATATATTTTTTTTTTTTGGGAAGAAAAACTTTATCCTAAATATTGGAATTCAATACTAAGTAGTAATGCAACTCAAATCATCGTATTCGAGTTCAGACAAGGAAACGAGGTGGCGCATGCCTAGGCAAGAATGGCATCACTGCAGACCAAACATAAATAAAATCTCTCTTTTGGCAACCCCGCTGAAACTTGCGATAGAACAATATCAAAAGGATCTCGAAGAAGTTTCTTCTGTTAAATATATTTCTACTAATGTATGTGTTTGGCTCAAAAGTTAATTGTTACTTTATAAGCGTGAAACAATCAAAAGATGGGGAAGGGGTAAATCGTAATCAAATATAGTGAACCTAGATATAAGATCAACGTGAATATAGTATAAAGGTATTTGCAAAAATGAAGAACTTTAAGAGCAATTGACTATCACAGTTGAGAAAGAGAGAGAGAATTAGAGAGTAGTATTATTAGATAATAACACACCGTCCGTTACAACAGGGAAGCTTCCTTTTATATAGAAATGGGCCTTCTTATTAAAATAATAAACCGTTAAGGTGAGGTCGACGTCCTTTTAATGGGAACGCCCAAGCATAAGCGACATCGTTCATGTTCTTACGCCCGAACTACGCCCTCGTTGTAAGGGGCGTATGAGAGGGGTCGTACACTATCATTCGTAAGCGTAGGGAGGGTCATGTTTGGCCCCGTACAGTTAAGCCGTATTTGGCCTCATACTGTTAGTCCATCCGCTCGTTGGAGGCATATGCGGCGTACGTCTTCAATGGGCAAAAATGTTGATCCGTTGTGGCATTGTTGATTTGTTGACATGTAGTCTACTTTTTGAACTGACGTCACTGCCGGCATGCATCATGATTATACCTGCTCCCAAGATGGATCAGGGGGCGATTTGACGTTTTGGTTTCCTGCCCCCTTTTCGATACATGCCTCTTCGATTTCTGTGTATTTGAGCCCTATAAATAGAGGGAGGGTTCAATTTCTGTTATCTTTTGATTTTCTCAGACTTTCACACTCTTTTTTCATCTTCTCTAAAGGAGATCAATATCTCTTGCTCTGAACCTTTGAGTTTTCTTTGAAGTCGGGTTTCTTCAGTCGTCGACATCCTCATTCTTAGATAAATACTTATTATGGCAAGACGTGGCCAACAAAATAGGAGGGGCCGAGATGAGACCTCTTCTAGGGTTACACCATCTTCGGATGGTGGGAAAAAGGCCCAAAGACCCCTTGTCCCCCTCAATGTGGACAACGTTCTTCCTAGAGAGCTTCATGCTCGAAGGGATTTTCCAACAAGATGTCCAACTCCCCCGTGGGATTGCTCCGTGTTTCTCCAATCACATTTGGACGGCCTGCGGGGGCCGTGCCAAATTCCAGACCTAGTTGTAATGGAGACGGTCGGGGAAGACTTTGTTAACGTACACCGACCAGGGTTTTGTGCTTTTTATGAGTACCCATTCCTGATTGGGTATGAACTCCCAATTTTCCCTCTGGCAGAGGAGCTTTGCCATTTTTATAACTTATGCCCGGTCATTTTGAGATGGTCATAGCCATGTAAGTGATCTCGGCCATGTCGAGTTAACTTGTCATAATCGAGCTAAGTCGATTTATTACGACCTTGGCCGTGGCTATTTATTCATTTTGAGATGGTCGTAACCATGTAAGTGATCTTGACCGTGTCGAGTTAACTTGTCGTAATCGAGCTGAGTCAATTTATTACAACTGTGGCCTTGGCCACTTATTCATTTTGAGATGGTCATAACCATGTAAGTGATCTCGATCGTGTCGAGTTAACTTGTCGTAATCGATCTGAGTCGATTTATTACGACCGTGGCCTTAGTCATTTATTTGTTTTGATATAGTCGTAACCATGTAAGTGATCTCAACCGTGTCAAGTTAACTTGTCGTAATCGATTTGAGTCGATTTATTACGACTGTGGCCTTGGCCATTTATTCGTTTTGAGATGGTCGTAACCATGTAAGTGATCTCGACCGTGTCGAGTTAACTTGTCGTAATCGAGCTGAGTCGATTTATTACGACTGTGGCCTTGGCCATTTATTCGTTTTGAGATGGTCGTATCTATTCGTACATTGGAGATGGACGTAGCCTTTCATACATTGGAGATGGTTGTAGCCCTTCATACATTGGAGATGGTCGTAGCCTTTCATATAATGGAAATGGCCGTAGCCCTTTATACATTAGAGATGGCCGTAGCTTTTCATACATTTGGAATGGCCGTATCTTTTCATACATTGGAGATGGTCGTAGCCTTTCATACACTGGAGATGGCCATAGCCTTTCATACATTAGAGATGGCCGTAGCCTTTCATACAATGGAAATGGTCGTCGGTCCAGTCCCATTGGCATGCCTGTTGTGATGGATTGTAGAGTAACCATCGTGTCAAACTTCCCTCGTAAGCATTTCTGAGCATCTCCTTTG
Organism: Nicotiana noctiflora; assembly: GCA_032618575.1. NCBI lineage: Eukaryota > Viridiplantae > Streptophyta > Magnoliopsida > Solanales > Solanaceae > Nicotiana > Nicotiana noctiflora. Next base: position 48,669 of record JASVEL010012230.1, on the reverse strand, counting down.
TTGCCTCATTAAAAACCTTTCCGAGAAAACCTAATTATGACAAAACTCGGGTAAGGGAAATAGAGTACGACTCGGGGGGTGCCCTTCAGAAATGGAAATACTTGAGGTGAGAGATGTTCCAATTGTTTTGGAGTGTCTTTCCTTCTAGTGTCTCAAGTTGAAATGACTATTTATCTGCTGCCGCAGTAATCTTGTATGGTCCGTCCCAATTGGTGCCCAGTTTTCTTTCACTTGGGTCCTTAGACGCCAATGTTTTGGCTTTAAGTATGTAATCGCCTACTTTGAGTGGTCGGATTTTGGCCCTCTTGTTGTAGTATCTTTCGATTTGCTATTTCTGGGGTACCATCCTTATGTGGTTCATTTCTCTTCTTTCCTCGACTTCATCGAGGTCTTGGAGTATGTTCAAGTCGTTTTTCGCCCCGCTTGTGTGTGAATACCTCAGTCTTGGTTCACCTACTTCTACCGGTATTACAGCATCGGTTCTGTAAACAACTGAGTACGGTGTTTCTCTCGTGGAGGATTTAGGAGTGGTCATGTGTGACCATAATACTTCTAGTAGCAATTCAGGCCATAGCCCTTTGGCGTCTTCGAGCTTCTTTTTTAATATGTTCAGTATTGTCTTGTTGGATGATTCTGCTTGACTGTTGGTGGCGTGGTGATACGGCGTGGAGAGTATTCATTTGATATGCCATTTGTCGAAGAACTTGGTTGTTTTCTGACCGATGAACTGTCACCCGTTGTAGCAGGTGATTTCTTTAGGGATGCCGAAGCGGCAAATGATGCTCTTCCATATGAACGCGATGACTTCCTGTTCACGTATTTGGGCGTATTCATATCTTTCTACCCACTTGGAAAAATAGTCAGTTAATACTAAAAGAAATCGTACCTTTCCTCGTCCTGCAGGTAACAGACCGACTATGTCCATTCCCCACTTGATGAAGGGCCAAGGGGAGGTGACTAAGTGGAGGGGTTCTCTTGGCTGGTGTATCATGGGGGCGAACTTTTGGCATCTTTCGCATCGGGGGACGTATTCTGCAGCATCTTTCTTCATGGTAGGCCAGTAGTAGTCGGCTCGTACTAGACCGCGCACGAGTGTGCGGTTTCTAGTATGGGTGCCGCAATGGCCCTCATGTACTTCTTCCAGTACTGGTGTCGTCTAACTAGGACCTAGGCACTTGGCTAGGGGTCCACCAAAGATCCTTTTGTAGAGATCGTGGTTTATCATGCAATATCGGGCAGCCTGTACACGGAACTTCTTTGCTTCTTTTTTATCAGGTGGGAGAGTTCCTTCCTATAAGTAGGATAAAAACTGGCTGCGCCAGTCCCAAATTAAGTTTAACAAGAGTACCTCTGCACGATCGATTGCCGAATGGAGAAGGGTGACGACGTTTTGTTTGTCGAGGCTTGTGGTGGCCGCAGCTAGTTTTTTCAGACCATCCGCTTCGGCATTCTGCGCTCTGGGAACCTTCTCGAAGCGGCACTCGTCAAGCTGTGTCATCAACCTGTGGATTTCTGCCTGATACTTCATCAATCTTTGTTCCTTGATTTGGTAAGTCCCAGTGACTTGATTTACCACGAGCTGAGAGTCGCAGTGTAGGACGAGCTGGCGAGCCCTTACTTGATGGCCAGTCTTATACCTGCGATAACGACTTCATATTTTGCCTCGTTGTTAGTCATCTCGAGGCATCGTATGGACTGGAAAATTATTTTGCCCGTGGGGACTTCGGGGAAGAGTTCGAGTTCCGATCCCGAGCATTAGCAGCTCCGTCCGTGTAAAGAGCCCATAGGTCGATATTTGAGGGGGAGCGCAGAGCCTCCTGCTCCGCCTCTGGTAGTATTTTTGTGCTAAAGTCGACCACAAAGTCAGCGAGTACTTGTGACTTGATGGCGGTTCTCTAGATATACGAGATATCATGTTCGTTGAGCTCTATGGCCCATCTGGCGAGTCGGCCCGATAATTCGAGCTTATGTAGTATGCTTCTTAAGGGGAACGTGGTCACCAATTTAATGGGGTGGCATTGGAAATAGGGTCTGAGCTTCCGTAAAGCTGTGACCAGTGCCAGGGCTAATTTTTCGAGGTGTGGGTACCATGTTTCGGTGTCCATCAGGGTTTTGCTAATGTAATAGATATGTATTGTGCACCTTTAGTCTCACGAACCAACACTGCGCTGACGACGACTTCTGACACGACCAGGTATACAAACAGGGGCTTGCCCGAGTTTGTTGTGGCTAGTAGTGGGGGTAAGGATAGATACGACTTTTAGTTCTCGCAAGGCTTTGACGCATTCCTCGTTCCACTAAAATCTGTTGTCGTTTCTTAGTACATTGAAAAATTTTATGGCATATGTCAGAGGATCGTGAGTAAATATGGATAGGGCGGCTAATCGGCTCGTTAGTTTTTGCACCTGTTTTTTGCTGTTTAGCACTTTGGGTATTGTGTCGGTCGCCTTGATTTCGTCGGGGTTGACCTTGGTTGAGATACGAGGAACCCTAGAAATTTCCCCGAGGCTACACCGAAAGCACGTTTCTCGGGATTCAACTTCATCACGTACCTTTTTAGTATTTCGAAGGCCTTTTTCAAGTGGTCGATGTGATCCTCCTTTTTTGCTGATTTCACCAGCATGTCGTCGATGTAGACTTCCATGGTCTTACCGAGCTGTTCTTTGAACATCTTGGTGACCAGTCTTTGATGGTGGCCCTTGCATTTTTTAGCCCAAAGGGCATCACTTTGTAGAAGTAGGTTCCTTGGTGGGTGATAAAGGTTGTCTTCTCCTGATCTTCCTCGGCCATCAAGATTTGATCGTAACTGGAATATGCGTTTAGGAAATGCAGCAGTTCATGTCCTGCAGTGGCGTCTATCAACTGGTCAATGTGGGTAAGGGGGAATGAATCTTTGGGGCATGCTTTATTTAGGTCGGTGAAATCCACGCACATTCTCCACTTTCTATTTTTCTTTTTGACCATGACGACGTTGGCGATCCACTGAGGGTATTTTACTCCCTGATAGATCCATTGGCGAGTAGTTTGTCTACTTCCTCACGGACTGCCTCATTGATTGTAGCATTGAACTTTCTTCTCATATGTCGTACCGGTGGATGTAACGGGACGACATTTAGCTTATGGGTGGCGATATATGGTGAAATCCCCGGCATATCTGCATGGGAGAAGGCAAATAGGTCAGCATGGTTAGTTAATAATTCATGGTGCTTACTTGGATTGGCGAGGCCATAACCGATGTAGGCTTTCTTTGCGGGATCGGGCTATCCAGTTGGACTTGGTCGAGATCTTCGATCGTTGCCTTACAAGCTTCCACGATGTCAGGATCTTGGATGGTGTCTGCCGTCGTGTTGGTTTTAGTCCCCGACACGGCTAATTGCTATGCCTCCGCGCTTGCTCCTTGTAGTTGTTGGGTGTGAGCGCAGTCTTGTGTTATATTGTAGCACTCTTGTGCGGTGCGTGGTTCTCCCCTGATGCTGATTATTCCCCATGGGTAGGGAATTTTACCACCTGGTACAGGCTCGAAGGGATCGCCCGCTTGTCATGTATTCATGGGCGCCCTATGATGATGTTGTATGTCGTATCATGGTTCATCATGTGAAAAGTTGTTTCCAACGTGACCCCTCCCGCAAGGACGGGCAAGGTCACCTCTCCGGACATCCGTTCCACTGCATTGTTAAAACCAGTTAGTGTTATGCACCATAGTATTACCCTATCCTTGAATCCCATTTGTGCGAGGACCCTTGGGTGGATAATACATGTGCCACTTCTGTCATCGATCATGACTCTTTTGACATCTGTATCAATAATACGTAGGGTAATAACTAAAGCATCGTAGTGAGGGAAACACAAACCGTCGGCATCAGACTTGTCGAAGGTGATGCTACATTCGAAGTCATCATACCACTCGTGGGAGATGGTCCGTTTTAGCCTGTGAGTGTTGGCGAATTTGACATGGTTGATTGTCGAGTCGTTGCTATCGCCAACGATCATGTTTATCGTCCGCGTCGGGGAAGGCGACTTTAGTGGCCTGCGGGGCTTCTTTCGCCCACGTGCGAAGTTGATCTTCCCTCTGTCCCTGAGTAGTTCTTTCATGTTTCCTTGGTTCAGCATCCTGACGACCTCTTGCCGTAGGTCTATGCAATCTTTGGTCTTGTGCCCCCGTTCCTGATGGAACTTGTACACAACGTTTGCTCTTCTAGCGGCAGGAACTGACTTCATTTTCTGAGGCCATTGCACATTAGTGCCAATCTTTTCTAGTACGTTCACTATTTCTGAGGGAGACACACAAAAGTTATGTGATGATAATAAGGGGGCGTACCTCTTTCATTTTAGAGCGGAGCGATGTGTTATTGTAATGCATTTATATGCCAGGGTGGCGGATGGGAGGATCTCGTATATGGCTGATGTCATTCTCTGCTGGAGCGTGAGGGATGTTCCCAACGTCGCTCATGTCGTCAATCTTTTTTTGTTTCCGAGTGTATCATTGTTAACCATTGGGTCGGCCCGTTGAGATCATCTTCGTCCGCTTGCACTTCGGTGTAGTAAGCATTGTGGATTTCCTCCCATGTCGTGGGGCATAATTCATGGAGGCGGATCAACAGCTTCTTAATTTCTCTTGAACCATCTCTGCTTAGTCCATTTTGGAAGGCGGCGACTGCCATTCCTTCTGATACGTTTGGCAGGCTCATCCTTACCTTGTTGCATTTGGCGAGGAAGTCCTTGAGCCCTTCACATGTGGTTTGTCTGACGGCGAAGATGTCGTTGACCCTTTCCTCTACCTTTTTTGCACCCGCATGAGCGGTGATGAACTTATCCGCCATTTCTTCGAATGTTGATATTACATTGGCAGGCAGCTGGGAGTACCATGTCAACGCTCCTTCGGTTACCATTTGCCGAACTTTTTCAGCAGCACTGATGGTACCTGTTCTTTTGATAAGTTGTTGCCTTTCAAGGCGCTGACGTAATGGATCAGATGATCCTCGGAATTAGTGGTCCTATCGTATACTCTCAAGTAAGGGGGCATCTTGAAGGTTTTCGGGATAGAGTAGGGGGCAACTTCTTGAGAGTATGGCTGCTCTACGAACCTCCCCATGTCGCATTTTGGTAGCAACTTAGGGGCTCCGGGAATTTTGTCGACCCTCTCCTGGTGTTCCTTCATCTGGTCGCGGAGAGCTTTGTTTTCACTTTCCATTTCCTCCATCTTCCTCAGGATGGCGGTTAGCGTGCCATCAGGGGTCTGTGCTTCTATGGGTTGGTTGTTTACTCGCGTCTCCTCTTGTTCACCCATGGCGGTGGTGATACTTATTGTTGGTACTGCCTTTATGTTACCTTGTGGTGGGTTTTCGACTAAGCCACTCAAGGTGTTTGTTAGCCATTCTTCCAGCAGTTTTCTGACCACTGAGGGCGCCTCCTTGACAGCGGATGTGGAAGCTCCTTTGTCATGCAAGATCATTGGATCTTCGGAGGGGGAAGGTGAGATCTCTGCTTCTGATGCGGTACCGGGGGTTGTGTTGATGACAGCATAGTCGCTGAATTCATTGAGAATGCCAATAAGATTGGTTGTGACCCCCATTATTGCTTTGGATCTGGCATTATTTTCGACCTTTTTTGATTTTCGTGTGATGTAGATGGAGATGGTTGGCTGATCTCTAGGTAGATACTATGATTTTGATTCTTGAAATCCCCACAAACGGCGCCAAATTGTTTGGATCAAAAGTTAATTGTTACTTTGTAAGCTTGAAACATTCAAAAGATGGGGAAGGGGTAAATAGTAATCAAATATAGTGAACCCACATATAAGATCAACGTGAATATAGCATAAAGGTATTTGCAAAAATGAAGAACTTTAAGAGCAATTGATTATCATAATTGAGAAAGAGAGAGAGAATGAGAGAGTTGTATTATTAGATAATAATAATCGTCTGTTTCAACAGGGAAGCCTCCCTTTATATAGAAAGGGAGCCTCCTTATTAAAATTATAAACTGTTAAGGTGAGGTCGACGTCCTTTTAATGGGGACGCCCAAGCATAAGCGACGTCATTCACGTTCTTACACCCAAACTACGCCCTCGTTGTAAGGTGCGTATGAGAGGGGTTGTACCCTATCACTCGTAAGCATAGGGAAAGCTATATTTGGCCCCGTACAGTTAAGCGGTATTTGACCCATACGGTATGTTCTAAGTTGGTTGCTATTGGAAACACTGATGCTTGCAAGGCACTGCTAATAGTGTGTAATATGTTGGATGTTTAGTTTCTAATATAATATCTTTATCGTTCAAAAAAAAAAGAGTTCACAAAAAAAAATTGATTTCCTCTTTTCTTGTATTACAAAAACCTAAAAAAGAGTAGTACTATATTAGAAAAATGAGGAGCAAAGTTACTATAATCGCATGGAAATTTCTCCTAATACCTAATGCTTAGGTAGGGTACTATAATCCTAAGGAAACTTTGGCATCCCGCAGCCACCATGGATGAGATTAGGCACTTAGGTAGTCTAGCATGACTTAACGCGACAATACTGGTTACTTAATTTGACTAAGTACCTACGCCATACCTGGTGCTATCCTTTTATAATTACATTTTACGCCACACCTCCTGCACGCAGTTACATATGCCATACTTAATAAATAATTTTTTTATAGATTTAATTTTATATTAAATCTTGAATATCCTTAGCAAAACTCCTAATTTTGCCATTTATTTGTCACATCCAATAGGAGTTTGTCGTCCGTAACCATAAAAAAGTATAGTAACTTATCGTGAATATTTGGCACTGTACTATATATAAGACTTTAATGGAGTATCTACAAGTTAGCTTCTTTACGTACATCAATTGTTGGGTTTAGTTAATTAGAATAAAAGAGGTGCAAATGGAAAATGGTGGAAAAAGAAATGGAATAAAATAAAATTTTGAATAAGTTCATTTTATAAAGGAACTTTGTCCCTCATTTGATAGGAAGAGGAAATTTCGCATGCTTATCCTCTCTCTCTCTCTGCCCATTTCTCTCAGCCCGCCTTCCCTCCTCCCCTGTACTGTCTTCTCCCCCTCTCACTCCGGCGAAACACGAATCAGTCATCGGCGAGTGGGAACAACCACAGTCAGGTTTCAAACCAGAGGAGTCTTCAAATTTCACAGAGACAGGTTCTATAGATTAATTGTTTACATTCTTAATTGGTATATTTATGCTATTTTGTTGCTCGATTTATATCTGGTAGCATTCTCGTTTTTGATCTGTTCTTACCGTATTTATGCCGGAGATTTTGTATTTGTGCAAATCCTAGTCTTGCTGCACTAGTGTGTTCTTTTTGGATTTTTCTCTCTTCTGCTTTACATTCATTACTCCATTTTCTCTGATTTTTTAATTGGTATACTCACAGATACATTTTTGTTACTTCTAGAAACGTCGATTGTCATATTTTATTGCTGCTTTATGCTTTAACAATCATACAAAATCATCAACGTAGTTTAACTAAGTTATAGACATTTGATTTATCGTTATTATCTATTTTATTATTTGGTTTTGGTTTCAGATGCTATAATTGCTTTCTTAAGATTTTGCTATCTCCATTTCTTGTAATTACCTCTTCTAAATTTGCATTAGACATTTTATTGTCTAACGGGTGGGGCCGCACCAGTGGTAGCGGTGACAATCCCCCTTTTTTGTCTGTCTTTGTGGTATTTTGCGCATATTTTCAGGTTAAGGACTGTGGCTATTAGCGGCGAGCAGAACGTGCGTGGGCAAACATAAGGAAAAAAGCACTTGACCTCGGGCGCACCAAAGCCTACATCCAGGTTTTTTTCACCGGGAGTTGGTACCTCCCGCCTCTCGTTTAACCCGTACACATTTTGCATACTCTTGCTAGCATTTCTTGTGAGGTTTACTCTGTTGCTATCTAGTGCATCCTTTTCGTATCTCCTTTTTGTGTGTGGGTGCGTCATTATTCTCCACAGTCGGTTGGAGGGATAGTGGCCGCAGCCGGGGATGTAAGTGTAAGGTCATGTCCTCGGGGGGTGGGGTCGGGGGCAGTGGCAGTGGTAGGGGTGGGTAGGGGGCATGGAGCGGTCCCGCGGGTAGGGCGGGAGGTAAGGGTAGGAAGAGGGTAGCAGACGCACATAGGTTAAGGATCGGGTCGTGGAACATAGGCACCCTGACGGGTAAGTCCATTGAGTTGGCGAAGACTCTTCAGAAGAGGAGGGTCAACATAGCATGTGTCCAGGAGACTAGGTGGAAAGGAACGAAGGCGCGGGATGCTGACGGGTTTAAGTTGTGGTACTCTGGGGTCGTGAGGGGTAAGAATGGAGTCGGCATCCTGGTGGGTAAGGACCTAGGGAGTCCGTGGCGGAGGTTAGGCGAGTGAACGATAGGTTGATGTCTATTAAGTTGGTTATCGGGGGTTGCGTCCTCAATGTCATCAGCGCCTACGCACCGCATGCGGGCTTAGATGAGGAGGTCAAGAGGCGTTTTTGGGACGACTTGGATGAGTTGGTGCGTAGTATTCCCCAATCCGAGAAGTTGGTCATTGGAGGGGACTTTAATGGTCATATTGGTGCAGATGCTAGCGGTTATGGTGAGGTGCACGGTGGCTTTGGCCTTGGGGTTAGGAACGGAGGAGGCTCTGCGCTGTTGGAGTTCGATAAGGCTTCTGAGCTTCTGATTGCTAACTCATCATTTCAGAAGAGGGAGGAGCATTTGGTCACCTTCAAAAGTTCGACGGTGAGGATTCAGATCGATTACCTCCTTCTTAGAAAGAGCGATAGAGGTCTGTGCAGGGACCGCAAGGTTATTCCGGGAGAATCCCTTTCAACCCTTCATAGACTCCTAGTGATGGATGTCGGAATCTGGGTGAAGAGGAAGCGGAGGGGTGCTCGGGGCCACCCGCGAATTAGATGGGGTGCTCTGACTAAAGAGAAAGCCCAGGAGCTAGAGAGGAGGTTAGTTGATGGTGGAGCTTGGAGTAGTTCTGGGGAAGCGCACGCAATGTGGTCAGAGACGGCGGCTCTGGTTAGGGAGGCAGCGCAGGATATGCTTGGGGTAACCAAATGCTGTCTAGGCAGACATCAGGGCGACTGGTGGTGGAACGACGTAGTGCGAAGAAAGGTAGAGGTGAAGAAAGTTGCTTTTGCGAAGTTGGCAGGGAGCACAAGCGATGAGGAAAGGCGGGTGAACAGAGAGAGCTATAAGGTGGCAAGGAAGGAAGCGAAATTGGCGGTCACGGAGGCTAAAAATGCGGCTTTTGGCCGCATGTACAAGGAATTGGGGGAGAAAGGCGGGGACAAGAAGTTATTCCGGTTAGCCAAAGTAAGGGAAAGGAAGGCGCGGGACCTGGACCAGGTTAGGTGCATCAAGGATGAGGATGGTAGAGTCCTGATGGGGGAGTCTCAAGTCAAACAGAGATGGAGGGCGTATTTCCGAGACCTTCTAAACGAGGAGGGGGACCAAAACATAGAACTAGGGGAGCTGGGGCATTCAGAGCGTCATCATAACTTGGGTCAATTAAAATACGAGCCCGTGGGGGCTTTGCGTAGGATGAGTAGAGGTCGAGCGACCAGGCCAGACGAAATCCCGGTGGAGTTCTGGAAATGCATGGGAAAGCCAGGAGTAGAGTGGCTCACCAGGTTGTTCAATGCGATCTTCAAGTCTAAAAGGATGCCGGAGGAATGGAGGTGGAGTACAGTGGTGCCCTTGTATAAGAACAAAGGGGATATCCAGTGTTGCAACAACTATAGGGGCATCAAATTAATAAGCCACACCATGAAGGTCTGGGAGCGGGTGATCGAGGCCAGGGTGAGGGAGTCGACATCTATTTCCGTGAACCGGTTCGGTTTCATGCCGGGTCGGTCCACTACAGAAGCTATCCACCTTGTCAGGAGATTGGTGGAATAGTTTAGGGATATGAAGAAGGACCTGCACATGGTGTTTATCGACTTGGAGAAGACGTACAACAAGGTCCCTAGGGAGGTACTATGGACGTGCCTGGAGGCTAAGAGCATGCCAGAAGCCTACATCAGAGCAATCAAGGACATGTACGATGGAGCTAAGTCCAGGGTTAGGATAGTGGGTGGCGACTCAGACCATTTCCCGGTGGTTATGGGGCTCCATCAAGGATCTGCGCTTAGCCCCCTCTTGTTTGCCTTGGTAATGGATGCTTTGACGCGGCATATTCAAGGGGATGTACCTTGGTGTATGCTATTTGCCGATGACATAGTCCTGGTAGACGAGACGAGGGTCGGTGTTAACGAAAGGCTAGAGGTATGGAGACAGACTCTCGAGTCCAAGGGGTTCAAACTAAGCAGGTCTAAGACAGAATATCTGGAGTGCAAGTTTAGCGCTGAGCCGAGCGAAGTGGGAGGGAGCGTGATGATTAGATCTCAGGCCATAGCCAAGAAGGATAGTTTTAGATACCTTGGATCGGTGATCCAGGGGGGCGGGAGATAGACGGGGATATCACTCACCGTATAGCGGCGGGATGGTCGAAGTGGAGGCTTGCTTCGGGAGTCTTGTGTGATAAGAAAGTGCCACATAAACTCAAGTGGAAGTTTTATAGAGCTGTGGTTAGACCTGCCATGCTGTATGGGACGGAGTGTTGGCCGGTGAAGAAATCTCATGTTCAAAGGATGATGGTTGCGGAGATGAGGATGCTTAGGTGGATGTGCGGGCTCACCAAGTTTAGATAAGATTAGGAACGAAGTTATTCGGGAGAAGGTGGGGGTGGCCCCGGTGGATGAGAAGATGCGAGAGGCGAGGCTGCGGTGGTTCGGGCATGTGCGGAGGAGAAGCCCCGATGCTCCGGTGAGGAGTTGTGAATTCCAGCTTGTATCTGGTTGTGGAGAGAAAGGAACTTGAGATGTTCCGAAGAGAAGTAAAAATCGAGGATTAAGTTAGACTGAATCATTTTATTTCACTTTTGGTGTAAAATAGGAATATCGGGGTTGTAGGATAGGGACTTCTAGATTTTTCGTACTCCTTTCCCGGGGTGGGTGAGGTGTGGTAGGGACGCCCATAGAGGATTAGTTTGTGTTCTCTTGTGGTAGTCATTTATGGTAGTTACTGTTTTAATATCATTGCATGCATATCTGCTTATTGATGATATTTATGCCTCTTATGTTTAGACAATTTTTTGCGATGTATGCTGGTATAACTAATGCGGTTTTTATTTTTGTTTTTGTTTGCCTTTCTTTTCAATGCGCCGAGGGTCGATTGGAAACAGCCTCTCTGCCCTCTCGGGTAGAGGTAAGGCCTGTCTACATATTACCCTCCATAAAGGAACTTTGTCCCTCATTTGATAGGAAGAGGAAATTTCGCATGCTTATATATGGAAGCACTTCTTCCGGCTCTTAAAGAGTTGAGAAGAGAGTGAGCCCCGCGTTATTATCGTCGCTCGGCTTGACTTAGGCTTCAGTTAATTGATTGGTTATATTTTTTTTGACCAAATTTATTTTTTCTTTCATTCATTTAGTATTTTATTTTTCTAATATTTTTGCGCGAAAATATGAATTTAAATTCGCGAAATTATTTTTCAACGGTTAAATTTGCAACCAAACATTCCATACAAATAACTTATGCGGAATAGATACTTTATCAACGAACATGTACCTTTGCACCTATTGGGACTCAGTTTCATTGGCTATAAATAGAGAGGCTTAACCTCATTTTCCACCACAGAATCTAAAAATCTCTCCCTTCCATTTTCTGCATTCCGCATTGGTTTCAAAGCAAAAACGTAAGCATTTTGTGTGATTTTCTTCGCTATTTGAGTTTGCCGAAGTTCTGTGATTTGAATTGCCGCTATCACAGAATAGTTATTCCATTCTATCGTAGGAGAAATTAATCTGAAACCTTGGGAAACTATGAGAGATTTAAATTCTTTAGGGACACACAAGAAATTTGTGGGCTCAAATATTTTTTTTTCTTAAACTAACGTAACGTCTTCCGATTATCTGGTTATGAATACAGAATACTAACAAGCTTAAGGAATTTATTATTTATTTTTGTGTTCATCTTATTTTTTGATTTGAGAGACTAAAATTCTAGCGATTTTCTACTCCCATTTTAGAAATCAAAATTTTTGAATTTTCTACTCTAATTTAAGATTAAAGTCTATGTGAATTTCTACTCAATTTGAAACTAAAATCATTATGATTTTCTGCTCGAGTGTTTCTATATGGTTTGAAAATATAAAAAATTCACCGAGATAGTAGTTCCTTTTATGTCAATTTCTTTTATAGAAAAATGACAACAAGTACGGAACAATAAAATAGTTTTTTTGGGACGACTACTGCTGCAATGCTACTGCGTCTTTAAGCCGCACAATGCCTGCATCTGCGACGGCACTGACACAAAAACCCAAAAAAAATTCTGCGTGGACTTCAAGCGGTGGCAGCAGAAAATATTTCTTTTACCCGATCACACTTACTATGCAGCACTTTATCTGCAAGGACGTTCCAATCTTAGGAGAAGAAACTCCGGTTAATGAGCGGTTTGTGGTCAAGGATGCATGGAAGCACTCTGACTTCTTGTGCAAAAATTATAGGCGGAATACATATGGAGACACTTAAACTTGGCACAATCTTTCACTTAGACACTTAAACTAGGACACTTTTCACTTAGATACGTTTCTTAGGCAATTCTCATACCAATTAGACACGTTTTTCCCTGGTGGCATATAGCGTGACTTCAAACCTATTTAGGCGCGTGAAGACTGAAAATTGAAGATTTTTTCTTTCCCAATTAAACAAATAACGGTAACATTGTCAATTATTATTTAAACCCTAATCCCTTTCCCAATTCTTAAAAACCCTATTTGTTCCTTCTTTTCTTCTCAGATTTCTCCAGCAATTCTCCTTCAATTCTTGCCAGTTCTTTTGCTTTTCTTTTCTTTTCTTCTTTCTCTCGTTTGATTCAATTAATTTCTTCTCTTCTCTTCTACCTCTCATTTTTGTTGTTCCCGTGTTAATGTCGAACTTATCGGAATCGACGAACTCTTCAATGTCTCATTGCGCTGCCGCTCAGATTGGTAAGTGTGTTGTTTCTCCAAAGTTAAATACTTCTTAGACCCAATTAAACCCAGGTCATAGATTTTTTTGCTTGCAAAATCGGAAAGGTAAATTGTTATTCATAATTTGTAAATTCTGTTGTATGTATTACGGCTTGATAAAATAATTAAAAGTGTTTTATGATATTTGTAGAAAAAGGGTGGATGTGATTATTTCTGTTGGTACGACGATGAGATGCCTACTCAAGCGAAGAATATAATTTGGGGTTTGTTAAAGAGAGTTAAAGATTTTGAAGAGGAGAAAGTTCGAGCAAAAAGAAGACAGATCGTTTTGGCGATTGTTGTTGCATTGTTGGTCGTTTTGTGGAAATTGTATGACTGATTTACTTTGGTTGTTGTAGGTCTTGTTGGTTTTGGTTGTTATAGGTCTTGTTGGTTTTATAGTTGTTGTTGATTAATATGTAATATTGGTGATGTTGCTTTAATTATTTGTTTAGTATGAAGATGTTGTAATATTCAACTGAATTTTGTTATAAAATTATGAATTTTGTTATAAACTTCTAAATTTTGAATCTGCTGCTGTAATATACAGCTGCTGAATTTTCAAAGTGATGTGTAATATACAACTTCAATCTGTTGTTGTAATATACAGCTGGTGAATTTTTAAAGTGTTGTAATATGCAAATTCTGTACAAGGTATAGAACCATAATATGCAGTTTCAATATTCAAAACATATTGACTGAAATTACTGCTATATAGACTAATTATATACCTACATATAGTAAATATTCGGCCAAAACAAACAAAATAAGGCTGAAGTTGCTACTACATGATATATATCCATAAGAGAACAGTAACATTACACGACTGAATACAACCATTAAAGTTTAGTTTTTTTTCAAAAACTAGATCCCAAAATATAATAGGTTGATGCTACATAACATATAGACAAAAAAAGTTCCTAAGTGCTATTTCTTTCTGAAGTTAGCCTTCATCTGCTACAACTGGGAAGTTGTGACAATATCTTCACCCTTCCACCTCAAGCCTCTAGCCTTAAAACCAAGGTCAGTTCCTGTTGGAACTGCGCTCTTATAAGTTGAACCACTTGCAATAACTTGTTGGCTTGATGTTCCGAGCTGTAGTTTGCCAAATAATGAACCACAATCAGTAAGTTATTTCTAAGTCATATTATAGATGAAATATATATGGATATATACATTTAGTAGTATTTGAGTTCCACTTGCAGCTGTGTAGATGCAAATCCAACATTTTTGGACTTTTTCTGTACTCCTTTTTCAGCATTTTCTTTACTTGCACCCCTTCCTCTCTTTGGCTGGTAGTTGTTTTAAGGACACCTCTAGATGCTCGAAACTTCATCTAGCTAATTTAAACTAATATTCTGCTTTTGATTACGCTTTTAATTGTTTTGAATACAGAAAGATAACAATTCACACATCTGCCTATGGATTTTTCAATGTACTATCCAGTGTATTATTTACTTGTGGCACTGAAGTTTTTCCAGATCTTGAAGTACTTTGAAATTCAGCACTGTGATTATTGATACAATATATGGCAACTGGGACAAACAATAAGCAACAATTTGCGGAAATGGAGGGGTGGTTGTAGAGAATTTCTCTCGTCTTCATTCCAGTTGCAATGAAAATTTATGTTTATATTGAATAGGCACTTGGACAAGTTTCATATTCCTTAATTTATCCAATCCCTGTTAAGACTAGTTTTCAATGTGAAATTTGAATAGCAAGCTGACACGGAAAGCCACTCATATCTATTATCATACAAATATATCGCTACCTTCATCAATTTTATAAAAATTTTACTTTTCAGGCATCTTCAACCATCCCCCATTTCTCTATAATGGAGCTATTTTTTGCCAAAATACATCTCCTATCCTTTTTCATTTTTATTTTCAAAATGGGAGATGAATAGTATTACTTCAAATATGACGTGATATTATTTATCTCTTCCATTTACTATTCACTCTTATTTTATTAATATTTTTATTATTTATCTCTTTTAATTTATCTCTTTATATATACCAAATTATGTTTGTGTAATATTTTTATAACATTTATTTTACATCTCAACTTTGACGTCTAATTTTGATAATTAACATTCGTGTATTTATTATTTTTATGTAAAATCGTAAGTTAATTTTATTATAAGT
Source organism: Nicotiana noctiflora (assembly GCA_032618575.1). Classification (NCBI taxonomy): domain Eukaryota; kingdom Viridiplantae; phylum Streptophyta; class Magnoliopsida; order Solanales; family Solanaceae; genus Nicotiana; species Nicotiana noctiflora. The sequence continues at coordinate 33,491 of JASVEL010012230.1, read as the reverse complement.
TATAATTGTACATGAAAATAATAAATTCATCTCAAAAAATAAATGGTGCAAATATAAAATACTACATGTTGCTAAAATTGAAAGGTGCGAATATAAAATATTAGATATTGCTAAAATTTGGAAGTAAAAATTAAAAATACACTATGATTGGAAATACATGAAAATAAAAAATACATTAAATTAAAATTTTATGGTATAAAATAACTTTATACTGTATTAAATTATATGTGATGAATATGTAAAAAAGAAAAAATGATAGATTTTCTTTAATGGAAATAAAAATAAAATTTAAATAAAGATAATAATATAATATTGAAGAGAGAAGAATATAAAATAAAATATTTTATTTTTGGAGTAAAAAATGAAGATGGTTGGAGTAACTTTACTCTAATTTGGAGGAAAAAATGAAGGCAAAGGTTGGAGATAGCATAATATAATTTATTCTTCTTTAAGGGGTCGTTTGGTAGGGTATATAAGAATAGTGCGGAATAAGGTATATTAGTAACGCATGCATTAGTAATGCAAACACTAGTTACACAAATATTATTTCTTATCTATTGTTTAGTGTGGTGTAATAAAATTATAATGTATTGCATAATTTTTAAGAAAAATAGTTGCTTACAAAAATGCCCTCCATGTTTTCTAGCTTTAAGGGACTTTAAGGACAATTTTATCTTTAATCGTGCTAATGCATGCATTAAAGCCTTTGTATTACTTATGCCATGATTTTCTACGCATTACGTATGCATAGGATATGCCAAGTATGATGTATAACTAATAGAAGTATTAGTTATACACAAGTTGAAAAAATATATCAAACAAAGTATTAATAGTGCATAGAGCTAATGCTTGCATTGTTTTTTCTAATGCATTCTACCAAACGACCCATAAGTGGTGATTACCAGTCCTGGTGTAGGAGGAGCTATGGGTAATTAGTGTTCGCTGAGCATGTTTACTTTCACGATATTAGATGCACCAAAATAAGGATGTTAGCTGATGGTCCCGATCGATCTGCGTTCTTGAAAATGACCAAGACTCTGGGCAGTTATCTATGATATACAATTCGTCAGCAAATTTATAGCTATCTATCTATATAGTACAGTGAGTTGATGAATGCATAAAATTTTGTTTTGCTAGGATATTTAATTTGTTTGAACTGTCCAAATAATTGGAATGTGCCTTTATTAGTCACGTCACTCACTAGTTATTAGCGTACCAATGCATACCCATTCTCCTATTAAACAAAGAGAAGAAAGTGACACCGGTACCCGATCATATCTATCATCGTTTAGGACAAAAATTATTTTAATCCGCTTGCATTTTTTTGATGAGACCCACAAATAAATTGAGATTTTGCTTAGATCTTATGATGGCTTCACTTCACTGCAGTAATTTTTTGAATCTATCATCTGCAGACAACTAGCTACAACCGTTTACATCAGAAATGGAGTAACAATTAAATTTAAGATACGTGATTTATTTTAATATTAGTTAATATACAAATAACACTAAGCTTAAGTAAAAAGAAATGATGAACCAAACCAGTGTTATTGGAGAAAAGAGGACCTCGAGCTCGACTATCTCAGAGGCCTCAAGGTGAGCTAAAAGCAATAAAATATGAACAATAAAATAAAGATAATAAACTTGAAGAATAATTGTTGAGCACGGTAAACAAGAAAAGCATAGTAGAATGTTCTATTGCAGTGAATAATGTATATTTTATAAATGATTGGGGTCTCCTTTATATAGGAGGAGAAAACCCCAATATAGTACATTCCTAATTGTGGTAAAGAATTCTATGGTACATGTGTATAACAACATAGTACGGACATGTACCATTTCGTACAAATATTATCTTTTTATTTATGCGTTGTTCCATGTGTTTTTGATAGATTCTCGCTCTTTCTTGAGTGTGTTCGAGATTGTACTGCTTTCAATATAGGTCGTGTCAGGCTTTCGATCTTATCCCTCGAGGTATGTGTCCTCCAGTCGGGTCCGAACCCCATTTGAGTCACCCCGACTCGGACTTATAGTCCAATTTAAGAACTCAAAATCGAGCTCCTTGATTTTGATTGTATACATATAGTCCTCGCATTTCTTAGAATGAAATGATACGAAACGATATGAAACAATTTGGATTCTTGAAGTCCCTATTGATGATGTCATGCTCGTGACGTAGGCGCTTGAAGTGATCGGAAATGTCATGTTAGCATGCTTCCCCAAAACATCAAATACATTTCAGCTTTTGTAGGCCATTTGCGCCGCCGGTCCCCTCGTCAACTTTCTATAAATAAGAGGCTACTAGTATGAACAAAAACTACACTTATTCCTTCTTCATCTACTTTAGCCCTCTCCCTTTTTTACCTAATCCTCTAATCACATAATTTTTATGGTTCAAATTTGTGACCACAAGGTCACATGGTAACGACTTTACCAGTTACGTCAAGCCTTCTTTTTTCAAAGCTTCGGCTCGAGACAACGAGAGAAGGGCATCAAATCTTTCTCGAATGAGAAGATATGCGAATTTTAGACTGTTGCTCATCTCTCTTAACTTCAACTTGGTGTGGCGCTTCATTCCTTTTGCTTTTCATGGAATGAGGTTGTACTATCATCTACTAACTTTTGCATCCCACACCGGAACAAATTTCCGAGGATGAATTTTATTGGATTGTTGTTTGTGCATTTTGAAACCCCTTTTGGTTTTTTTCCTTTTGCTTGCTCTTTCTTAATGTATTGTGGCCGGAAAATTCAACGGAATGTTTAATCTCGGCAGCTGGAGATATAATTACATTTATCGAGGGCCTTCTTCCCTATACAACATTTCCGAATATCATAAATGATGCACCCGAGAAGAGGACTTTCGAAGATGATGCTCTTGAGGTCATGGTCTTAAAAGTCGATTAGGTTATTTGGCTTTTGTTTTTTTCCATCTTTGTTACTACGTAAATAGCATTCGTGGGTACTGTAGTTATGCTTTGTAATCATTTTTTGGAAGTATAAAAGGATCCTTTTGTATCCCCTTCAGCCCATGCTAACTTTATTCTGCCTTTATTTGTAAGAGACTCGATTATATGTTTTTAATGACTAGCCCAAATACCGAGCTTAGGACATAATAAAACCTTAAGCTTTTAATCGACCAATATAATACCCCCTTGAGGTTCTCGTTAATCCTCGAGCTGATCTTTAATGCGAACTGGGAGCATGGTGATTCCCGAGCCCGAGTTAGGTAAGAGTAAGATCTCGAAATAAAGTTAATCCTTAGACCTTTTTCCAGTCCCCCAGTGAGAAATTTCTCCAACTCGGGTAGTCCTTGGGCTTTACGATCGAGCGAGCATTTGCTCGAACTTGTAATATAGCCCTTAGGCCTTTTCACAGTTCTCGAGTGAGGAACTCTTCAAACACTAATAGCCGTTGGGCTTTGTAATCGAGTGGATATTCTTCTTGAACTCGACTTATGGGCCGCCCTTTATGATTTTGACGGATTAATCCTTGATGCCTTGATCCTGATGCCAATATTATGACATCAATGGTTGAAGCAACTGAAAAGTCACTGTTTGTGCGATTCCTAAAATCATTAATTGGAGGTGGCTGACGGTCGACCTTTTGACTTCCTCGGCACGCTTAAATGACCTCTATGAATAGACAAATTTCACAACCTCACAAACTCTATTCTCATATTGCACTAAATCTCATTAGCCTTTTTCAATTTCCTGGAACTCTTCCTTCTTTTCACTATCAACACTCTTCATTTCCTAGGATCTTCCGTATTGCAATGGCTAAAACCTCTAAACCGGTTTACCGAAAAAAAGGTTCTTCATCTTCTCGATTGACCAAGAGTAAGCCGGTAGTGCTTCCTTGTATCGAGGAGTGCATTCCCCTTCCATGTGAAATTACATTCGATTTCAAATTTGAGAAACCAATTTCGATACCAGGCCAATACGAGCCCATGTCTCGATATGTTTGTTTGGTGACCAACGCCGGGCTAAGGAAAGTAAAGGAGGATTGCTAATAGGATAATAAAGAAATAGTGATTCCTTCCACCGAAGAGGACATCACTACATATAAAGAGCGGTACTTGAGCATATATACCTACCCATTTACCTTGGGTCCTGCAATTCCGGATCAGGGTCCCATAGATCCAATTATTCTAGACTTTTGCCGATGATACCGAGTGACAATCAGCCAGATCTACCCCTCCTTCATGCGAATCATTTACTTAACTAGGTTCTTTTTGAGCCAAGTTGAGGGGATGTCTTTTATCCTCGATCATCTGATCAGACTGTACAATCTCTGACTTTATCGTATGGGTTTGATAAACCTGCAACGCCGATCCTTAAAATCTCTATTCTAAAATATAAATAACGGCAAAGATCGTGAGTGGATGAGCCTATTTGTCCGAGTCAGGACTTTCGCTCTAATTCCTCCTGATTAGATGTCATTCCACGAGGAAAGGAACATGAAATGTGAGTAGGGAACGGGTTTATACCTTGCTTTATTTTCTTTTCCCGGAATTTATATTTTTCATTGGGCTAACCCTTTACGATGGTGTCGTCGCTACTTGGTTTCCTGGTGGGATCCTAAACCTCGAGAGCTGGGTCTGAAAGCTGGCCTCTACCTCCTCTTATTCAGAGCGTTGCTGGCGAGATCTAGCCAAAGGTCGATGGGACGCCAAAAACCATGGTAAATTCTCTTACTTGTTTTCTTGTGATTCTATCACGGGATACTTACCTGTGCTTTATGTAGGTCTTGGAGACGTTGTTGATTTGTTGCTGGGCTCGACTTCTGAAGTAAACTTCTGAAGTCTTCTAAAGAAAGAAAAATGAAGAAGAGAGCCATCAAAAAATGCCTCGAAGCTAAAGAAAAGCGTGGCTCGAAGGCCTAAGGCCGATATAACAGCCCTATCTCCGAAAAGTGCCCAGCGCCTTTGGGATCCGGAGGAGGAAGAAGATGATGAATGCATGCTGGTAATCCATGAAAAGAAAAATGTCGGTGCTTCAGAACCCATCGAGTAAATGACGATTGATGTGCCTCATACTAGAGCTGAAAAAATATCCGAATGGAGTTCAAATAGAGTCCTCAAGCCATCATGCAGAAAGAAGAAACCTTGCCTAGGAGGCCATTCGGCAAGGCCGAACGGCCTGATCCCTAACCTCTTCAAATAAAAGAAAATGCCACGAGTGGATCACTTGGGATAATTAATATGGATAATTTACCTCCTGGGCCCGAGTTCTCCGAGGGACAAATCCGAGATAGCCCCGACCCCGATGCTTATTTCTTTTTTGATGAAGCACGTAGACTCTTTAAACAAGTGATTTTTCATGTTCTTTATGTATGTGCCTTTCTTTTAGCCGTTCTAAATCTATCTTCCCTCCTTCGTTATGAAGGCTGTGGTGCTCCATAAAAGGGCATTTTCCAAGTCCCGAGCCGATCTTGCTTGATTCAAGGCTGAGCTTAAAAAGATTTCGAAGGAGAGGGACGTCATCAAAACCTTCTATGCTAAGAAAGAAATGGAGATCTACGATCTATGAGTTGACTTGACATAGGCCTGCGAAGGACAGGCCGAGTATATTAAGAGGGTGATACAACTCCTGAGGGTGTGTTACGTATTTGTTTGTTTTGGCGACTAACACTTTTGTTTTTGTAATTTAAGATGAAGGAAGCTGAGATCCTAGGGGTGGAGGCATGGTATGGAAAATCTTGCTGCTGAAAAGGAAACTCTAAGAGAGCACTTAGCTTTGCTCGAATGCTAGCTTCGACCTGTGAAGGAAGAGCGCCTAGCTCGGGGCATCAACATTTAGGAGCTTAAAGCCAAATCTACTGCTGAGCTGGCCAATGCCAAATCTGATGTTGAGACATTTATGAATTCATATCGAGCCGATGTAGAAATAGGTAAAGTTTGGGCAAAGGAGAACTCTTTTGTGGCGGAGGCTAAGTTATCAAGTGCCCTTGACCATGCTAGGAGACAATCCCGGAGGATGACTCTCGAGGAGGTACATGCTCGTGCCTTCGATCTTTCAGCCGATATTAAAGCGATGAAGGTTTTGGAAGAAGAGATGTCCTTATGCTTTTTAATGCGGATGATTCAGCCAGTGGCTCTGAGAGTGAATGATACGGGGATGAAGTCCCCGAGGATGAGGCTATCAAAGATGCAGCTCCTGAAGATGTAGCTTCCAAGGATGTGACCCCGAAGTAGTTTTAGCTTTTAGGTTAATTTATTTTATTTTTTTGTAAGCCTCCCTTGTGTAAACATTTCCTGTAATCATCTTTTGGAAATACGTGGGGAACATTTTATTTTTGCATTTCGTTTGTGCTGGTTTTAACATTGCCTTTATTTATGAAAGACTTTGTTTGAATGATTAGTCCGAGGATTGGTTTGGGGTTCGGGGTATTATAAACCCTTAGATCCTTATAGATAGATGTTATAATCTTCGAGCTAAGTTTAAATTGATCCGATGTGGGCTCGAGATATTGTGAACCTTGATTCTTGATCTAAATGAGAGTTGAGTTTCGAACTATAAGTGTTTGGACCTTAAGCCTTTCGAGGTTATGCCCTTGGGCTCTTATATATCAGCCCTTAGGCTCTTTTAAAATTGGCCCATTTCGGCCTCTAAAATGGCAATGTAATTTTCCCCTCACTTTAGCTAAATGACTTGGTGAAAATTTAGTTATGCCATAGCATGTGTTTTTTGTATTCGATGGGCTTTTCCGAAGGTTTGACGTATCAGAACCTTATTGGATACCTCTTGAGGTATTTCCGAAGGCCGATGTTATCGAAGCTCTTGGATTAATTGAAGGATGGATTTATTGAGGCCCTCATATTTTTTGGAGGCCGAATTTATCGAAGCCTTTCATATTTTTCTTCTGCCGAGGGTAGATTGATTTAACCAGTTTTTCAATAGTTACCCGCCTTTAATTTATAGCCAAAGTCGGACGTCTCCAAACTGCATTATTTTGGCCGTAGCCTTTATATGTCATAGACTTTAGTGTGGACATAGACTTAGGGTACGTCACTTGGACATGTTTCCCGATAACGTTTCTGAACCTGTTCAAAAATTTAGTCCTCAAGTATATTGGCCTCGACCTTTATTTCAAGGGAGTGCCTCTTTGAGGTCTCATGAGTCTGAGTTCTCGATGACTCGGATGTATTGGCTGCCAATGATAGTCCCCGAGTATTTCGGGGTGTTTTGGCCCATGAGCCACTTCCTATAGGATTGTAAGTGTAGAACTCGTATAATAGTAAACTTATTTGAGATACCAAGTCTTTTTTAAATAACCAGAATGCTTCTTCAAATAATTGATATATGCATACATGTTTTTCCGTTGGGGCTTGACTATTTTATATGGATACGGTTCATTTGATCATTTGGCCCATTACAAAGTTCTCCTATCGAGGTCCTCTTAGGAGTGAAGTAATTTTTAATATTATAGCCTCCGAGGGTGATGCCCCTAGTATTCGAGGTTGATTGAAAAGAAGCCTTAGATATTGTTGAGTTTTACTTAGGTAGCTCATAATTGTTGCCTTGTTAAAAACCTTGCTGGTAAAACCCATTTGGGACAAAATCCAGTTTAAGGGAAAAAGAGCGTAAAGCATGCTTCAAAACTAGGGCCTTCGTGTAGAAAATGATGCCACCAAGATCGTATGCCGTCAATCAAAAATCTGCAATAAGTTAGCTTCAAACTCAAACGAACAAAAGGATAAAAGCGTACCGTAGTTGTGGTATTGAGAGTGACATTTCATATAACTAAGTCCCCGCCTCCGAAATATTGGAGGTTGATCCTCCTATCGTAATGCCTCTTGATCTTTTACTTTTGCGCGATCATTCAAACAGGTGGTGCTTCTCGTTTTTCATCTTCCATTAGGGTACGAAGCAAAGGTTGGCTCGACAGCTTTAGTTATAATTCTTCTAAGCTAGCTGCCATCTCGAGGTCCATATGAATTTTTTTCCCTTTTGAGCGAAAAAAAGAACTGGTGACTTTGATATGGTGACCTTGACAAGAATTGACGCCAGGTAGCCTTTTGTCTTGTTAGCCTTTGCTCAGCCTTCACGCTATCATCGATCATGATACAACCCCTCCCCCCCCGATAGCCTTGATTTTGGTACCTCAATTTTTTGCCGCGATTTCGAGGGACTCACATGTGGAAACATCGAAGGCACATTCCTTCGGGATAAGCTTCATGCAGTGTTTCCTCAAGATCACAAATGTTTCCTTTGTTGCTTGAGGTCAAGGCTTAGCTACCAGACCACTACCTCGATAGCAAACATATCTTTTGCATTATGTTACTCTCCGTAGACTGTTTTCACTCCTTCCTCCACTAGGAACTTTATCATCTAGTGAGAGTTGAAGGCACCGACCTCTTATTGGGTACCCACGGTTTCCCAAGTAATGGATTGTACATCATGTCGCCTTCGATCATATGGGATTTCGTGTCTTGAATAGTCACGGCTATGTTTACTAGCAAGATGATTTTTCCCTTTGTTGTCTAGCTTTTCATGTTGAAGCCATTCAGGACTCGGGTCCACGCATAAAGAACCTTGTACCACCTGCAAACAACCTAGTACGGACCTATACCATTTCGTACAAATATTATCCTTTAATTTTTGCCCTGATCCACGTGTTCTGGAAAAATTTTTGCTCTTTCTTGACAGAATAAGAAATAAGGATATTTACAATGACTTTTAGTGAAGACCACATCATGTGCTATAAAAGGTAAAAAATTTAAAGCGACCAAATATTATCGTTACAAATTGGAAGCTTTGGTGGCAACCCATGCCTATAGCTAGGTCTGACACATCCGACCGGCCCCGAAAAGCATAGAAATTAGCCTGACCACCTTATCAGCCTCCCCCTCGAGAGTGACTCCTAGATGCCTGACCCTCACCCCTAGATGGCAGAGCGGGTGCTGAAGAAGATGGACCAGAAGATGAGGACTGACATCTCTGCTCAGACTGACAGCTGCTATGCCAAGGACATTGCCTCCAAAAATTCCCAAACTCCATGCAATCATAACAACTCCCTGGTACTAGGGAATGGGACTGAAGGGAACTCCACGCATCAAAATGACTGGATGAGGCACTCGATCTGCAGGAACCCTGAACAGAAGAGGCACAAGACGAAATCTGCGCTAGAAGTGCACTAAGAGATGGATGACTATGCTGAGAGCACTGATAACCCTGACCAGAAGATAAACCACGATGATCTGAACGAGCTGGCTGTGGAGGCCTGAAATATCGACCTCTGCTCTGCTAACCCTGGCCTCTAGACTGAGCACCACTAAAGCTACCTGAACCTCGAGGCATCTTGGCCTCCCTCTCCTCACACTCCCGACGATGATCTGTCTCAATGTTGCAAGCAATATACACTGCATCCTCAAAGGTATGACTCAGGACCCTCCCTCGAGTCATCAAAATACGGATGAGATAAATAAGTCCGTCCATAAATCGCCTAATCCTCTCCTGATCAGTCGGAACCTCCACGGAGAATAACGAGCTAACTCTGAGAATCTCACCTCATACTCTATCACAGACATATCTCCCTGACGAAGCCACTCAAACTGCCTACGCGACTCCTCTCTCTACAATAGTGGTACCCACTTCTTCAGAAAAATAATGGAGAACTCCTGCCATGTCAATGGTGCTGCACCCGCTGGCCTACGCCGCTATTATGCCTCCCACCAAGTAAATGCTGCTCCTGAGAACTGAAAGGTAGTGAATGATACCCCACTCGACTCTATGATCCATAATATCCGAAGCATACGTCGAAACTTGTCGAGAAAATCATGGGCATCCTCGCCCGAAATACCACTGAATACTGGAGCTGAAAGCCTGCTGAACCTCTCTAAATGATGCTGCGCGTCATCTGGCATCACTGGAATCCCATCACCAGAACCGGGGCAACCGGCTGAACTGGAGCCACTGGCTGAATTGGTGGGGCCTCTGGCATCTGTAAACCATGCACTACCTGCTCAGAAGTATGAGTTGTGGGGGTCTGATGACCACCCCCCGTCTAAGATGTAGCTGCGGTAGTAGTGGCCAAGACTGCCTGAGCAAGGCCAGTGCAAACCGATAAAATCTGAGCTAGTCTCAATTTAATCAACCGCTTTCGCGAAAACTTTAGAAACACAATTAGGTTTTCATTGAATTTTACTACAACACAATTCCTTATTGATAATTAATTTTATTCCTCCAAAATAATAATAATTGGCTCTTTTAGAGCTCTCAGTTAATTTGGTACGACCACATATTTATCAATACTCAGACGATAAATATCTCTTTTAAGGAGAAAGTTGTACCATTATGGTCATGATAAAAATCATTATAGACAAAATATGTTACTTATATTACTTTTGCCATGTAATAATTGCATTTCTATAATACTTTGACTAATTACAATATGTGATCAATGACCATTCATGCAATGAAATTATTTTCTTATTTCATCTCAAATCACTTTCTAGAGGTCAGTATGGCATATTCACTATCATGAACATGTTCTTTCGAGGATGAATAAGTATTCATAAACCACATGTTATCACATTCACATCATGAATGTACCATAATCATATGTATGTGATTTACATTATCTCATGTCAAATCGATGACAAACATTAATTTTACAGAGTGAAGGATTATTTTGAGAACTCTTATTGTTCTTGTTACTACAATATTATAATTTTGTGTATTGGCACGTCCGCATTCATTGATACTTTTCAGACTTATCAAATATTGTTAACACATTCTCTTGAGGGAAAGAGAATGAAGCAAATTCAATGGGACATGCTTTCACTTTTTGTGCTCATAATCATACATGTATTTGAACACGGGAAGACATAGAAATTTTATCACGTCTTCGGATGGTTATAATTTCTTACAAACTGTATTGGAGGTATAATCAACATTTATTGTATTTACTTGTATTTAAAATCAAATTATAGATCAAGGGTTTGAAAGAGAAAAATAAAGTAAAATATTTTCCTTAAATCAAGAATTTAATCATGAAGGAAGTTCATGAAATAATTGACAATCATTATGCTCAATCCCAAAACTTCTACTCAATTAGTTAGAGTCTCGTGTTGATAATGTGTATGAAATAATCAAAGAAAAAGAAGAGTATTCCAGAGAAAATAGGGAGAGAGAATTTTTATTGATTTGGAGACAATTACAACGGAATAAAACATCTCTATTTATAAGGAAAAAATGACTTAGCGTCCAAATAAAAAATCCTAAATTTCTTTAAAATATATACATTCACCCTAAATTGTTATGAATGGAATTCTATTTAGAGTGAATGTCTATCTTGTGGAGAGTTTTACTTTGTGACTAAGTCATATTTCTCCTATAAATAGAGGGGTCTTACCCCATTGTAAATCATCTCTGACTTCAATAAGAATTCCCTCTTTCTCTTTCTCTGCAATATTGTTCTTCTTCTCTTATTATTTCATAACACGTTATCAGCACGAGACTCCAGCCAATTGAGTAGAAGCTTTGATATTGATCATAATAATTATCAATTGTTCTATGAACTTTCTTCATGATTAAATTCTGGATTTAAGATAAGTATTTTACTTTTCTCTTTCAAATTCTTTTATTCTATACTTTAATTTTATATACAAGAAAAAACAACAAAGTTTGATTATAACTCTAATGGAGTTTAAGAAATTACACCCACATGAAGTGGTAAAATTTCTATGTCTTGCCATGATTAAATTCATGTATAATTGTGGGCAAAGAATTGAAAACTCGTCCCATTGAATTTTCTCCATTCCCATTCTCTTTAGAGAACGTGATAGTAGTATGTAATAAGTCTGAAAGAAGATAAAAATTATTACCATGAATAACCAATGGATATGGACGTGGCAATAGATGAAATTATATCGTCATCATTGTGGTAATGAGAACAATAAGTATTCTCAAAATAATCCCACACTTTGTGAAAATATTTGTCATCGATTTGACATGAGATTTTATAAAGCACATACAGATGACTATGGTCCATTCATGATGTGAATGAGAAAATATCTGATTTGTGAATATATATCCGTTTTTAGAAGAATATAAATGTGCTAGTGGTAGTGATTACACCACACTCACCTCTAAAAGGAGGGTTGAGATGATATAAGAAAATAATATCATTATTATGGCATGAACGGTCATTGGTCACGTACCTATCGTACGCCAAAATATTTTAGCAATGTGATTATTAAAGGACAACAATAATGCAAGAAACATATTTGCATATAATTTTGGCCATGACCATAATGGTATAAGTTTCTCTTTAAAAGAGATATTCACCACATGGATGTTAATGAATGTGGTAGTACAAAATTAATTAAGAGCTCTGGAAGAGCCAATTATTACTATTTTGAAGAAACACAATTAATTACCAATAAGGTATTGTGTTGTAGTACGCCTCAAAGAAACTTATTCATTTTCCAAAGTATACGCGAAAGCGGTTGATTATATTGAGACTATAAATAAAGGAAATATTTAATATCTTCTATTACTACAACTTGTAGTGGGGTAATATGTATGTGAAAAGCTACTCACTTTATTCTCCAATTTGTACTACATAAACAAAAGAATACCACAATGAAGTGGATATTGATATAAAAACCCATATCATAATAAACTTGGAGTTTATTCATTATTGCACACATCATGGTATAAATCTGAAGTTTATCAATATTGATAATTTATCCAGTTGGCATAATTGATTTTGCCATATCAATTTAAGTATGATGTGCAAAAATAATAGAGAATTCACATGGGTAAATATTAAAGAACTTTCCAGTTCTTTACGAATTCTCTTACATTGCTTGTTCTCATTAATTAATTGACCAACTAAAAGTGGGATTAAATCCCATGAATGCTGGAAATATCAAAGGTGAATATGGACCCATTCACCAGCCATGTATACCACATAAGATGCATCTATAAGATGGTTACATGTGCAATTATTATTAACTCGCAACCTGGCCGGTGTGTGCGAGGTAACTTGCTCAATAATTTAATTTAGAGCATATTCTAGATTTTCTATTCAAGAAGTTCATCTTGATAAGTTGGTTTACATCACAGCTGGTTTAGCAAAATGATTTATTGAGTGCCTCCAATTAATAGCTAAACTATTGCTTATGAGAACAAAGTTATAGATATATCAGTTTGATATACATTATATACGAAAGTATATTATTTTCTCTCCTGACAAGTGGTTCAGGGTCAGGAACCAAATAATTCCATCTTATTATTATTGATGTGCGGTGTATACTTTGATTAACACCATAACACACAAAGATGGGTTCTCAAAGTTAGGAAACAAGTTAGTTTTTCTAACATGAGGGGGAGACAAGATACAACAGTTGAGAAAAGTTAGATGGAATAAATTATTATTTATACATCTAAATCCTCGAATAAAATAATATGAACTTGAAGTTCATAAAGGATAATTCATGTGCAATTTATTGCAAAGTATGCCAGACGCATTTGCTGACCCAAAGAAAGTAACTATATTCTCACTGCAAATGCTCATATTATATTAAGTCCTAGAAGGACAAAGTCTATGGTTAGCTTAAAGCGTATAGACAATCGGTTTCAAATAAACTTCTTGATAAAGAAGATGAGCAGATGATCAAAATGATCATAATAAAGGAGGCAAGTGATCCGGAAGATCACATGACATAACACTTCGTAATATCTCATGAGAGATTCAGGTACCTGAATATATGAATGAAGAGATCTCTATGTTATGTCATTATGAAAATACATTGAAATTGATATAAAATCTTTGTCGACGTCAACCTTTGTCACACCTCTTTTTGGCGCGCTTACCCCGAAGGATAATGCATAAAGGGAGTTTTTCCAATTTTAGTGACAATATTCGAAATGGGATTATTTATTTATTTCAGAGTCGCCACTTGGAATAAATTATGGTGTCCCAAGTCACCGATTTATTTAAATCCCAAATCGAGGAAATTTTCGACTTTTCAAATAAAGTCTGCGAACCAGAAATTCTAAGTAAAGAATTCTGTTGACCCGAGGGAAGGTGTTAGGCACCCCCGGATCCCGTGGTTCTAGCACGGTCGCTTAAATTATTGTAATGGCTAAATATCCGATTTTAAAACATGTTCAATACTATAATGCAATTTTAAATCATTTACCGCGTTTGATTATTTTTTAAGAAAAAGTGAACATTCTTATTGAGGGGCCCCGCGATTTTATTTTCTATGTAGCAAGGCTCGTAACATTTTTTATTTAAAAGGATACTCCTAAAGTAACTACATTCTTTTTATTTAGTTTATCTTTAAAAGATAAGAAAAAGTCCTAATTAATTACATGCTTAAAATTCTATTCTATATTAGTACAAAATGTGTTCCCTCACATGCCGACTAAATGACAAATTTATTCTTCAAAATATAGAACTAACTACAATTTGACAAAACTAACAAAACGGAAAATAACAACAAATATTAATCAACAACTTCTCTATTTTATTTCAAAACTTCAACATCCAATTCGATCTTATATAAACACATAATTTTTAGAATGTGTACCTGGTATTGAAAATAAGGGGAAGATGAAAAATCAATAGGCCGGTGAAAGTACAGCAACAACAAGAATAACAACCAGCAATAGCTTCAACTCTTCAATCCAGCATATCCCAACAATATGGAGAAAAACCAGTAAAAATAGAGAAGAAAAATATATTCCGAAATTTCTCTTTGTTTTCTCTCTCTAGCTTTGAACTCTCTTCAATTCTCAAAAGAAACTCTCCAAAAATTAAATTCTGCCCGTGTATATTTTGGTATCCAGAGTGTATATCGAGTGTATACTACTCTCTTTTTTTCCTTATTTTTCTTCTCTTCCTATTGTTTCCTCTCTTTTTTCCGCCCCTTTTTTCATAAATCCTCTCTTTTATTTATAGGCAAGAATTTCGAAAATTTTCAAATTTTTTATTAAAAAAGAAAAATATTTTTTTAATTTAAAGAAAACCCATTAATCCATGTTTTACTCTCCTTGTTTTCTTCCTTGATTTCCTTGCTCCCCACTACTTTATGTCATGTGATTATGATTATTTTTTGGCTAAAAAAAAATCTGAAATTTTCTTCTTGAGCCAAGGAGTTTTGGGTTGGGTAAGGGTGCTTAGGATTGGGCTTGTAACTTAATATGCAAGATGGCCCAATCCAATTTTTTCTATTTTGTTCTTCTCCATTATTCAACTTCCTAATTAATAAAGCTCAAAATACTAAGATTAATTTATAAAAACTAAAAATTATCTTGAAATACTAATTAACTCATAATAATAATTATCACCCAAAATTAAACATTAATAAAAATAAAATTGCAGGATTTATGTTCCACTCGTAGGTTATCTCGATCCTTGCGCCCCGAGGTCAAACCTATTTAGACAACAAAACAAACAAACGAACGAAATTTTTCTGCCCCAGTTTTGCTAGGAAAATTTCGTGAGTTGTTGTGACACAGAAAGTGATTAAAAAGACTCTTTGGGTAAGAAAATCACAGTTTCACAAATAAACGTTCCACGGCTTTCTGGCCGGGATTTTGAAGAAGAGTTTCACGGCTTTATGGCCGGAATTCAAACAATGTCTAACGGTTTTTGGTCGCTAGACCGTCGGGTTTTTGGCCGGGGTTAAAATAAATGGCTCCGCAGTTTTCTGACTGGGAGATCCTCGGATTTCTGACCGGGAAGAAGAGTTTCACGGCTTTCTGGCCGGAATTCAAACAATGTCTAACGGTTTTTTGTCCGCAAGACCCTCAGTTTTTTGGCCGGGGTTAAAATAAATGGCTCCGTAGTTTTCCGACTGGGAGATCCTCGGTTTTCTGACCGGGGATAAAAGTTTCACGGCTTTCTGGCCGGAATTCAAACAATGTCTAACGGTTTTTTGGCCGCTAGACCCTCGATTTTTTGGCCGGGGTTAAAATAAATGGATCCTCGGTTTTCTGACCGGGGATAAAAGTTTCACGGCTTTCTGGCCGAAATTCAAACAATGTCTAACGGTTTTTGGCCGCAAGACCCTCGGTTTTTGGCCGGGGTTAAAATAAATAGCTCGCTGATTTTCTGATCGGGAGATCCTCGGTTTTTGACCGGAATAAAAGTTTCACGGCTTTCTTGCCGAATTCAAACAATATCTAACGGTTTTTTGGCCGCCAGACCCTCGATTTTTTGGCCGGGGTTAAAATAAATGGCTCCGCAGTTTTCTCACTGGGAGATCCTCGATTTTCTGACCGGGGATAAAAGTTTCACGGCTTTCTGGCCGGAATTCAAACAATGTCTAACGGTTTTTTGGCTGCCAGACCCTCGGTTTTTTGGCCGGGGTTAAAATAAATGGCTCCGCAGTTTTCTGACTGGGAGATCCTAGGTTTTCTGACCGGGGATAAAAGTTTCACGGCTTTATGGCCAGAATTCAAACAATGTCTAACGGGTTTTTGGCCGCCAGACCCTCAGTTTTTTGGCCGGGGTTAAAATAAATGGCTCCGCAGTTTTCTGACTGAGAGATCCTCGGTTTTCTGACCGGGGATAAAATTTTCACGGCTTTCTCACCGGAATTCAAATAATGTCTAACGGTTTTTTGGCCGCAAGGCCCTCGATTTTTTGGCCGGGGTTAAAATAAATGGCTCCGCAGTTTTCTGACTGGGAGATCCTCGGTTTTTTGACCGGGAATAAAAGTTTCACGACTTTCTTGCCGGAATTCAAACAATATCTAACGGTTTTTTGGCCGCCAGACCCTCGATTTTTTGGCCGGGGTTAAAATAAATGGCTCCGCAGTTTTCTGACTGGGAGATCCTCGATTTTCTGACTGGGGATAAAAGTTTCACGGCTTTTTGGCCGGACTTCAAACAATGTCTAACGGTTTTTTGGCCGCCAGACCCTCGGTTTTTTGGCCGGGGTTAAAATAAATGGCTCCGCAGTTTTCTGACTGGGAGATCCTCGGTTTTCTGACCGGGAAGAAGAGTTTCACGGCTTTCTGGCCGGAATTCAAACAATGTCTAATGGTTTTTTGTCCGCAAGACCCTCGGTTTTTTGGCCGGGGTTAAATAAATGGCTCCGTAGTTTTTTGACTTGGAGATCCTCGGTTTTCTGACCGGGGATAAAATTTTCACAGCTTTCCGGTCGGAATTCAAACAATGTCTAACGGTTTTTTGGCTGCAAGACACTCGGTTTTTTGGCCGCGGTTAAAATAAATGGCTCCGCAGTTTTTTCTGACCGGGGATAAAAGTTTCACGGCTTTCTGGCCAAAATTCAAACAATGTCTAACGGGTTTTTGGCCGCAAGACCCTCGATTTTTGGCCGGGGTTAAAATAAATGGCTCCGCAGTTTTCTGACTGGGAGATCCTCGGTTTTCTGACCGGGAAGAAGAGTTTCACGGCTTTCTGGCCGGAATTCAAATAATGTCTAACAGTTTTTTGGCCGCAAGACCCTCGATTTTTTGGCCGGGTTAAAATAAATGGCTCCGCAATTTTCTGACTGGGAGATCCTCGGTTTTCTGACCGGGAAGAAGAGTTTCACGGCTTTCTGGCCGGAATTCAAACAATGTCTAACGGTTTTTTGGCTTCTAGACTAGGAGATCCTCGATTTTCTGACCGGGGATAAAAGTTTCACGGCTTTATCGCCAGAATTCAAACAATGTCTAACGATTTTTTGGCCGCCAGACCCTCAGTTTTTTGGCCGGGGTTAAAATAAATGGCTCCACTGTTTTCTGACTGAGAGATCCTCGGTTTTCTGACCGGGGATAAAATTTTTACGGCTTTCTTACCGGAATTCAAACAATGTCTAACGGTTTTTTGGCCGCAAGACCCTCGATTTTTTGGCCGGGATTAAAATAAATGGCTCCGCAGTTTTCTGACTGGGAGATCCTCGGTTTTTTGACCGGGAATAAAAGTTTCACGGCTTTCTTGTCGGAATTCAAACAATGTCTAACGGGTTTTTGGTCGCCAGACCCTCGGTTTTTTGGCCGGGGTTAAAATAAATGGCTTCGCAGTTTTCTGACTGGGAGATCCTCGGTTTTCTCACTAGGGATAAAAGTTTCACGGCTTTCTGGCTGGAATTCAAACAACGTCTAACGGTTTTTTAGCCGCCACACCCTCGATTTTTTGGCCGGGGTTAAAATTAATGGCTCCGCAGTTTTCTGACTAGGAGATCCCCGGTTTTCTGACCTGGGATAAAGTTTCACGGCTTTCTGGTTGGAATTCAAACAATGTCTAACGGTTTTTTGGCCGCCAGACCCTCGGTTTTTTGGCCGGGGTTAAAATAAATGGCTCCGCAGTTTTTCTGACTAGGAGATCCTCGGTTTTCTGATCGGGGATAAAAGTTTCACGGCTTTCTGGCCGGAATTCAAACAATGTCTAACAGTTTTCTGGCCGCAAGACCCTCGATTTTTTGGCCGAGGTTAAAATAAATGGCTTCGCAGTTTTCTGACTGGGAGATCCTCGGTTTTTTGACCGGGAAGAAGAGTTTCACGGCTTTATGGTCGGAATTCCAACAATGCCTAACGGTTTTTTGGCCGCAAGACCCTCGGTTTTTTGGCCGGGGTTAAAATAAATGGCTCCGCAATTTTATGACTGGGAGATCCTCGGTTTTCTGACCGGGAAGAAAAGTTTCACGACTTTCTGGCCGGAATTCAAAAAATGTCTAACGGTTTTTTGGTCGCAAGACCCTCGGTTTTTTGGCCGGGGTTAAAATAAATGGCTCAGCAGTTTTCTGACTGGGAGATCCTCGATTTTCTGACCGGGAAGCAGAGTTTCACGGCTTTTTGGCCGGAATTCAAACAATATCTAACGGTTTTTTGGCCGTCAGATCCTCGGTTTTTGGCCGGGGTAAAAGTAAATGGCTCCACAGTTTTCTGACTGGGAGATCCTCGGTTTTCTGACCGGGAAGAAGAGTTTCACGGCTTTCTGGCCGGAATTCAAAAACAATGTCTCACGGTTTTTTTTGGCCGGAGAGACCCTCGGTTTTCTGACCGGGGTCCAAACGGATACTGGACTAACATGATTTGATTCTCTTTTTTTGGAGTTTTCATTTTCTTTTCTTTTATTCTTCCTTTTGGGCCTTTTTTTTTAGGTATTTTCTTTTTTTTTTTTACCCGTCAACAAATGCATAAGATAAAGCTTTCGAAAAGAAACTTCCCTTTTTAGGTGTTTCCTTTGTTCCAAAGCTATTTTAATGCTTGCGTACGTCACTTCTTTGGGTTGTACCTTCTTCTTGCACAATAGACCTGCTTTCAACAAAGAACATTTTATTAGTTGAAAAAGTGGTTGACTTTGTGGCCTTGATTATCTTCATTGCTTGATCCTTGCCACATTTCCATTGAGAACTTTGCTACCAATTGTCTTTGGGGTTGACTTCTTTTCAAACTGACCGGGTTCATCCTCGGGATTCCACGAGGATTTTCTGTGTGGGTTCTGTCCTTCTGCCTCATTCCGTTTCTTCTAAGACCTTAGCCTTTGATTTCCATTTTTCTTCCTAACATCCGTTCCTTTGGAAGTGATCGACCATCATGATCAGTTGGGATTGGATCAATACACCATCTGAGGCTGGGTATCTTTCTTCAACTTTTTTTTTACCAGACGGAGTCCTGTAAAACCGGTCCTGCCGCCTTTCGTTGTAATAGTTTCAGAATTAAAATTAAACCGAAAGGGATTCAAAGAATAACTATACAAAAAGCAAGAAAATGAGTTTAAAGAGAAGCGTCCCTTTCGGGAAAAAGAAGGACTTATTTGGGATGTATGCTGACTCCAAATAAACATGACATGCTTCTTGGACTGGATGCCTGACCCACATAAACTTTCCAACTTCTTATGAACCCATTGATTCGCAATTTCAAGACCAGGGAACCTTGCCAAAATTCTTTTAGTGAAGGGACGTCTTCTTTTTGGTCGGTGGCGCCCTTTGCGGGTTTCCGCCAATCGATCCCTCTCATTTCTCTTCTCACTGTCGCTTGATAGTGATCTTTGCGAGTTTTCACTAAACGGACTCTCTCATTTTTAGCTTCTCCAATCGCCATCGCCTTATGGTGCCCGAAGGTTTTCACCGATAAGACTCTCTCATTTTGTTTCTCTCAATTCAGGCTGTGTCAGATTTCCGTCAATGACATTCTTCACTTCCTTGCTTTTGCCAATTGATCTGAAGGACTTGAACAAGGTTTTTGGGTAAAAAGGAAATTGAATGGAATTACAACTCTGGAATCATCTTGACGGATCTAAACTGAACCGTCATATCATCTGCCCCAGTTTCAATTTTTGGGGAAATTGGGATTTTTGTTTTGGTGTGACTGAAGCTCAAGGAGAGGTTGCCTACGTATCCTTTTGGAATCAAGTCAGAACGTAGTTCAGGTGGTGATAATTTTTGTTTATTTTATTTTATTTTATTTTATTTTTTTATTTTATTTTATTTTTCTTTCATATATATATATATATATATATTTTTTTTTCTTTTCTTTTTTTTCTTTTTTTTTTTTTTTTTTTTATTTCGGGTTCCAAAGAGGGTGAACAAAGAAACATAACCGGCTCAAAGGGTTTTACAAAGGATTTATAGTGTTTGGGGTAGCAAGAAAGAAAGCCTTTGTCATCTCAATTATACAAAAGCCAACGTCGTAGGAGGTCCTAATGTAGTACCTTTATACTGTATCTGTATTGACTGCCGTTTCAAGATTATTTCCTTCAATGTCTCCCAGATACAGTGTCCCTCTCAGTGATATTTTTCGGATGATGTATGGATCCTTCCAATTATGAGCGAAATTTTCCTTTTGTTTCTTGGTAATGAGGAGGAATGCGCCTTAACGTCGGTTGTTCTATTTCGAGATTCCTGGGCCGCACTTTCTTGTTGCAAGTATGGGCCATTCTTTATTGGGATAACTACTCGGGTATTCTCTGAGTACAACACACCCCTTTTGTATGCGAACCAATTTTCCTTCAGTTATTCCAATTCATTGTTTCATTTCCTCAAAATAAACTTTTGTGCATTTCAACTCTCGATTCATTATTGTGAAGTCTGACAGCGTTTTGGGATCTAGGCATGAAGTCCGCAAGCATGTCATGTTATTTAAAGCTGCATGATTTGAACTAAAGAGAAGAGAAAAAGAAAACTAAAACAAATCTGAAAGAATAAAAAAAACAAAAGAAAAGGAAACGGACGATGAAATATTAATTTCATTTTTTGGAATCGAAAGGATAAACAGGGTTCACATTCGGAAATTTAAAGACAAAAACTAAAAGAAACATCCAATTTACACCCTGAAATAAACTCTGGATGCAGAAAAAATGCGGCAGGACAAATTTACTGGGCTTCCACCTGATTGGGAATGGCCTAGCCTTTCAGTTTGGGAGTTTAGTGTCTGATCCCATCTCAAAGGTGATAGTCCCTTTCCCTGGTTCGACCATGTGGGTATCGCAGAGCTTTGCCTCATGTTTTCCTTCACTCTCTTCAGTCATGAAATCCTTATTATCTTCCTCTTGACGGTCCTTAAGCTTTTGTGGTACGCGCCCAACAAACACTGGCTCATTCAACCGTGGTATCTTAATTGCCCCCATGCCACATAGGCTTGCTTAGGTGCACCAATTTCCCTTTCTGGTTCTAACTCGGTGATTTTACTCTTCTTTTCCCTTTTCTCCTGTTTCGGGGCCGCCTTGGGCTTCCTTTCCACATCAGCAATAGCAATTATGGCCTTAAGCGCTGGATCGAATTTTTCGTCTTCACAAATCATCCCAATTATCGGACCGTTATTGTGAGCAGGCAGCGGATTATTGGTCACATTTGGGACATCCTTATCCTTCAACACAATCTTCCCTTGCTCTATTAAATTCTCCACTACTTGTTTCATAGTCCAACAGTCATTAGTATGGTGGCCCTCTGCCTCTGAATGATATGCACACCTGACACCAGCTTTGTAGGAAGGCGATGCTGAGTTTTGTCTATTCTGAGGAACCGGCTGTAGTAGACCCATTTGGACAAGTTTCGGGAATAGACTAGAGTAAGATTCACCAATTGGGGTAAAGTTTGATTTCTTTGGTGGTTCCCAAGGACGGAAGTTATTCTGCGGAGGTCGAGGATTATAGTGGTTCTGGTGGGGAGGCTGATTTCTTGGAAATAGAGCTTGGTTTCTACTGACATGCTGTTGCGGTTGCGCAAAAGGTTGAGCATTCATGACCGCGTACGGTTGAGGGATATAGGACATTTCCTGAGCAGAGTAATAATGCTGGGGGGTTCTTTCTGAAAAGAAGGGTCTAGGAGCGTGGTGTCTTCTATCACCCGAAGTTGTCGTGGATATTTCCTCTTTCATCCTACCCTTTGCTGTTCTTCCAGACCCTCCTTGGATTGCTTGGGAGGTCGCTCTAATGGCCGCTTGACTCAAAATTCTTCCTGTCTTTAAACCATTTTCTACCATTTCCCCAATCTTGATCGCCTTTGCGAAAGGTTTTCCCATTGATGACAGCATGTTCTGGAAATAGTCTGGTTCCTGAGCCTGGAGGAAAGTAGTGACCATTTCTATTTCGTCCATAGGGGGTTTCACCCTGGATGCTTGCTCTCGCCATTTGATAGCATATTCTCTGAAGCTTTCTGAGGGCTTCTTCTTTAAGTTCGATAAAGAATTCCTATCTGGCGCGATGTCAATGTTGTACTGGAACTGTTTCACAAAATCTCTGGCCAAATCGTCCCGGATGTGCCATCGAGATATGTCTTGATCCATGTACCATTCTGATGCTATCCCGATCAAGCTTTCTCCGAAATATGCCATCAGCAATTCTTCCATGCCGCCGGCACCTCGCAATTGATTGCAGTATTTCTTTAGATGAGCAATAGGTTCGCCATGCCCGTCATACTTTTCGAACTTCGGCGTCTTAAAGCATGAGGGCAAATGGACATATAGGAACATGCACAAATCTGCTTAAGAAACACTCTTCTATCCGCCTAGACCTTGCATGTTTTTCAAACTATGTTCCAAGTTGCTCATTCTTTTTGCCATTTCATCCCGTTCGGGAGCTTTGGATTTTGGCTTGGCATGAGCTGAGGATATACATTGGCGGCAAACTGGGTAGGATCTCGTGGAAGGGGTGGTGCCGGGAATGTAAAAGAAGAGGAATCAAAGAAAGGAGTATGTGTGCTGGGATGCGTCGTGATTGGAACGGGAAAACCAACGGATGTTCTTGTAGATGTATCTAATGCTGTCATCCGATGATAGGAAGTGGAGGGTGATTCGGAGAGGGTTGTAACATTAGAATATCCAAACAGAGTAGGTTGGTAATTGGTGGGGGTATTAGAAATCTCACTTGACCTGAGGAATAGTTCGGGGAACCCAGGGATCAGACTTGGGGGCTCTTTTCCGTTATTCCAGTCATCTAACATCTCCAGCATGCGACAGCGCAAAATTCTGTTTTCTTCTACAGCCGCCGACTCAGTAGCCGGAATGGCCGACACGGAGCTCTCTTCCAAAACGGGAACGGTTGGTAGAGGGATTTCTGAAGACATATTGACACTTCTTTTCGACTTTGTGAAATAAGGATGGGTACTTTCTTTTGATTTAGCAACGGGTTGCTGAACTTTTCTTTTGGACCTCGTGAAGTATGAATGTGAGGCTAGAGTACCACAAAATCAACCACCCTTTTCTAAAACCTGGAGTTTGACAAACAAACGATTAGTCTGAGACAACATAACAGATAAGTAATCTCACATTGGGTGTGATGCACTTATACATTTGATCGTGTTGCTACTTGTAATCGATTGTAATGCGTTATTCCGGCTTATACTTTCCTTTGCTTTCATCTTCTTCCTCTCTTTATCAATTTTTTTACACTCTTTTTTTTTTTCGTTTTTCTTTTTCTTTTTTCTTTTTCTTTTGGCGATGGTCGAATCTTATGTGGATTGCCTACGTATCATGTCCCCGCATGAATCAGACTGGGCGTAGTTCGAATAATAAGGAATGGAGTGAATAAACTAATATTTTTTTTTTGTTTAATTCTTGAAAGAAACGCTTTAAAAGAAATAACATATTTATATTTTGCTTATTTTTGTTTTGCTTTTTTGAAAGAAAGACTTCTAAAAAAAAATTTATTTGCTTTGGGATAAAAAAAATATTTTTGTTTGAATTTTTACTTATTGTCTCTTTTTCTAAGAAAAAAAATATTTTTTTTTTAAATTTTTGTTTCCCTTTTTTTTTTTAGAAAAGTACTTCAAAATGAAAGAAACCTATATTATCATAAAAAAGAAAACAGTAGGAAGAAACGAAACCATTTTTTTAAGTTAAACTACTTTTACTTTTTTTTTCTTTGAATTTTCTAAGGAAAGATTTTAAAGAGTGAACTAAGGAAAAATATTTTTTGTTTTTGATTTTTTTTTTTTGAAAATTGGGGTCGGAACCGATGAGGTTTTCCTACGTATCTCACATCCGGTGAGAATCAGACCCGCGTAGTTCGGAAACAAATGAACTAAATCATTTTAACAAAAAAAAAAAAAAGAAAACACACTACTTTTAACAAAATTTATTTGGAAATTTTTTTTAGCATTTTTTTAAAAATTATTTTCAAAGAAAACAAACGATTTTCCATAAAATTATTTCGACTCTATATCCGGACATTTTCTACTTCTTCTCCTTTTTTTTTCTCTTCTTTTTTTTTTTAAATAACAAACCGGCCAGCATGTAGGATCGAAATGAATAAATGCACAGACAAAGATGCATCAAGCCGGTCTTCTGTTTCAGGTACACCTGTCCTAGACAGGCCCAACCCTTGTGTCGAGCCTCCTAAGTCAATATGCACATGACGCAAATAGACGTTCCTATCGGAGATCCGGCATAAGGTCTTGTTATTCTAAGTCATCATCCTGTTGGAAAAGGTGTCTAGACTGGTTTTAACTCGAGCGGACAACTCGAGCCGAAGAGTGTCAGTGCACTGGTAGCATGGCTTTCCGGCTTAATTGACAAAACTCTCCGCCTAAACATGTATGACTACAAATCCTTCACCGGGTGCCAAGCACCACAGCTATCTTTAGAAAAACGAGCTATGTCCAACAAATGCCCGATATTATATTTCAAAAGACTCAGAAGAGGAAAAATGGGTATCGGCACAATTTATATACAATTCACAAAATATCAAAGCGGTAAAAGCAACATTTAGCACATTAATACAAACATATAATAAAATCAGATAATAAATAAGCCAAATACAATAATTATTCAAAGCTCGAATTCTTAAACCCTGAACCAGTGGTTCTGGGTTTGTTTTCCCAATGGAGTCGCGGGAGCTGTCACACCTCCTTTTGGCGCGCTTACCCCGAAGGATAATGCATAAGGGAGTTTTTTCCAATTTTAGTGACAATATTCGAAATGAGATTATTTATTTATTTCAGAGTCGGCACTTGGAATAAATTATGGTGTCCCAAGTCACCGATTTATTTAAATGCCAAATCGAGGAAATTTTCGACTTTCCAAATAAAGTCTGCGAACCAGAAATTCTAAGTAAGGAATTCTGTTGACCCGAGGGAAGGTGTTAGGCACCCCCGGATCTCGTGGTTCTAGCACAGTCGTTTAAATTATTGTAATGGCTAAATATCTGATTTTAAAACATGTTCAATACTATAATGCAATTTTAAATTATTTACCGCGTTTAATTATTTTTTAAGAAAAGTGAACATTCTTATTGAGGGGCCCCGCAATTTTATTTTCTATTTAGCAATGCTCGTAATATTTTTTATTTAAAAGGATAATCCTAAAGTAATTACATTTTTTTTATTTAGTTTATCTTTAAAAGAAAAGAAAAAGTCCTAATTAATTACATGCTTAAAATGTTATTCTATATTAGTACAAAAGGTGTTCCCTCACAAGCCGACTAAATGACAAATTTATTCTTCAAAATATAGAACTAACTACAATTTGACAAAACTAATAAAACGGAAAATAACAACAAATATTAATCAACAACTTCTCTATTTTATTTCAAAACTTCAACATCCAATTCGATCTTATATCAACACATAATTTTTAGAATGTGTACCTGGTATTGAAAAGAAGGGAAAGATGGAAAATCAACAGGCCGGTGAAAGTACAGCAACAACAACAATAACAACCAGCAGTAGCTTCAACACCTCAATCCAGCATATCCCAGCAATATGGAGAAAAACCAGTAAAAATAGAGAAGAAAAATATATTCCGAAATTTCTCTTTGCTTTCTCTCTCTAGCTTTGAACTCTCTTTAATTCTCAAAAGAAACTCTCCAAAAATTAAATTCTGTCCGTGTATATTTCGGTATCCAGAGTGTATATCGAGTGTATACTGCTCTCTTTTTTTCCTTATTTTTCTTCTCTTCCTATTGTTTCCTCTCTTTTTTCCACCCCTTTTTTCATAAATCTTCTCTTTTATTTATAGGCAATAATTTCAAAAATTTTCAGATTTTTTATTAAAAAAGAAAAATATTTTTTTAATTTAAAGAAAACCCACTAATCCATGTTTTCCTCTCCTTGTTTTCTTCCTTGTTTTCCTTGCTCCCCACTACTTTATGTCATGTGATTATGATTATTTTTTGGCTAAAAAAAATCTAAAATTTTCTTCTTGGGCCAAGGGGTTTTGGGTTGGGTAAGGGTGCTTAGGATTGGGCTTGTAACTTAATTTGCAAGATGGCCCAATCCAATTTTTTCTATTTTGTTCTTCTCCATTATTCAACTTCCTAATTAATAAAGCTCAAAATACTAAGATTAATTTATAAAAACTAAAAATTATCTTGAAATACTAATTAACTCATAATAATAATTATCACCCAAAATTAAACATTAATAAAAATAAAATTGCACGATTTGGACATTAAATGCTTAAAAAATGCAAAATACATATTTTTTATGACTTTTCATTTCTGTAAAATAAACTTAATTGTAAACTTGAATTTTATATACATATGCAACATATTTTTTGTATATTTTATTTATTTAAACAAGCAAATATGCACAGACAAAAATGCAAATAATACAAGAAAAATAACACAAAATTCACAACAATTGCAAGAAAACTAAAATTATTTTATTTTGAGTCTTTGGGAGTATTTCTCTTATAGGGCAAAAATCACGTGCTCACAACCTTCAAGAAGCTAGTGCACAAGATTGGAATGCGAAAGCTTAAGGATGTGAATTGATGCTCTCATCAGGGGGAGTTAATGCGTGTTGCACTTTTTTTCCCTTACAAGGTTTTGTCCCATTGAGTTTTCCTTGCAAGGTTTTTAACGAGACAACTAATAGGCGCATTTCTAAACATGTGTACTCTTTTTCCTTCTCTAGAATTTTTTTTCCCATTGGATTTTATTTTAGTTAAGATTTTAACGAGGCACATTATCATTGAATAGACATTCAAGGGGGAGTGTTATGAATAAAATTCTATTTAGAGTGAATGTCTATCTTGTTGAGAGTTTTACTTTGTGACTAAGTCATATTTCTCCTATAAATAGAGAGGTCTTACCCCATTATAAATCATCTCAGACTTCAATAAAAATTCCCTCTTTCTCTTTCTCTGCAATATTGTTCTTCTTCTCTTATTATTTCATAACATAAATAAAATTTTAGTAAAATTATTCCGCAACAAATCTCCTTCGCTTAATATGGAATGTCAATGATTTCATGGAAAACTTTTGGCAGATAAAGCATACATGGGTATGTGTTGGCCAGCCAAAGTTGTGGGGCCATTAACTAACATCTAAAATCTGGGGAAAAAAGAAGAAGTTAAAGGCAATGAAATGCTTCAGCTGTAGCTCCAAGGATAAGGACGCCACGTCCGCCAAGACAATAATGTGACAGTGACCTAATTTTATTTCATTGTCACCTTCTTCTTCTTTCCTATCCACCTTTCATCATTGCGCTTTGGTTTTTATAATGACGTAGTAATGTGTAATTTCCATAGCTTATCGTACAGTCGTACTCGCACAAAGAGTATGGCAAAACACAAAAAGTCTTGTATATTCCATAAGTTTCTTATGTTGTAGAGTTTCGACTCTCAAGAAGTACAAAATTGTTATTTTCGATATAATATTTTTAACATTAATGATACAAAAATAATTTTATAAATTTACTGATATTATGACACGTAAAATTAACCGTGAATACTTTTCAACTACACGAACATAATATTGATACATTGTTTGTTTGGTCATATTTAATTTGCCGCATATGAAAAAATATATAATAATAACAATAACAACAACCCAGTATAATCCCACTTAGTGGGGTCTGGGGAGGGTAGTGTGTACGCAGACCTTACCCCTACCCTGGGGTAGAGAGGCTGTTTCATAGACCCCCGGCATCCTTCCCTCCAAGAACTTCCCACCTTGCTCTTGGGGAGACTCGAACTCACAACCTCTCGGTTGGAAGTGGGGGTTGCTTACCATCAGAGCAACCCCTCTTGTCGCATATGAAAAAATATATAGAGAGAAATTCTTAAACAGATATAGTAATATTGGAGACATAATTTTTTTGGTACTACTGTACCCACAAGTGTGTACGTGCCTACTTGATCAATTTAGTGCTCATCCATTTTGCCACTTGCTTCTTTATTGGATGAGATGAATTCTTCTGCACTTACTATGGGAAAAATCTGATTTTGAAAGCGATAGGGTAATCTGAGAGCAGGGATAAAAAGAAAAGGAGAATCAACGGTTGAGGGGCTGTCATCCGCGGTGACCCGGAGCCGCTTTCGCCCAATACTTGGGGAATCCAACCCAACCATACACACAACGTAACTATCCCCCCTAACTCCACTTTACCCAACCCCATACTAATACTACCCACTACGCAATCACACAAAATATATTATTCTCGCTCTCCTAATTCATGTGGTTTTTCTTGGATTTCCAGAGTTAAATTTTTAATTTTATTATAAATTCAGATATAAATTTTTTAAGTTAGTGTTTAGCCATAGATTCTTAAATTTGTTTTGAAAAATATCTATGACAAGAGAGGTTGTTCTAATGGTAAGCAACCTTCACTTCCAATCGAGAGGTTGTGAATTCGAGTCTCCCCAAGAGCAAGGTGGTAAGTTCTTGGAGGGAAGGAAGCCGAGAGTCTATTTGCAAACAACCTCCTTACCACAGGGTAGAGGTCAATCTGAAATGTGTTTGGGCATCAGTTTTCAAAACATATATTTTTTTTAAAAAAAAATATATCTTATACCCACAAGTTCTAATAGTTATCAAATAAATACCTAACAAGTGTCTTCATCAATAACATTTATTATATTATCACAAACCATACTTCTGAACATATATAAATGGGATAATTTCACATAAGAACAAGTGAGCTCCCCATTTTTCAAATTTATAATGCATATTTCAATTTACAACCAATCATCCCAAAAATAATAGGCTAATATTCAACATCCAACTCCAATAGTTTCTCAAAATTACCATTTAATAAAAGGATTACTCAAGCTTTTAAGTTAATTTTCGAATTAGTAATTGTGACTCAAATATTAGTTCACCAAACCAAATATATTTGGGTGGTAAAAATTAGATTTTTAACAAGCTTAAATATATGGGTTTAAATTTCGAATTTGATTTTGTGAAAAATTTGGAGTGGGTGTTATTTAGACTTGTTAGAAATAGTATAATGATGTTGTATATAAAATTTGGAGTCATTTAATGGAGATTTGGATTAGTTTTGAACAAGAATTGCAACTGAAAATCGTGAAAGAAGTTTGTCTACAGACGTTTGTATAAAGGTGTATAAAAGTGTATAATAATGTATAATAATATATTTATACACTCGTATACACTATTATACATGATTATATATAATTATACAAAAACTAACTTCGTCTTCTTCTTTGCGTTTTTTCTGAAATTTAACTCAAATCTTGCTCAAATCTACTTCAAATTTAATCTTTGAACTCATTTTGATGTTTTCAATCAATTGGAACAACACCCAATCCAAACAACTAAGAATTACAAGAAATTCTATTTTCTAAAGCAAAACTTTGAATGCCCTCTAATGGTGGACTTCTACTCTTTAATTTTTTTACATTACAATTAGGTGATATGGGGGGGGGGGGGGGGGTCAGTAATGGCGGATGATCCCTTGAAGCATATGTAAAAAAAAGTGAGAAGAATAGAGTGAAAATAATAGTTGTGAGAACACAAATTTAACTCTATAATTTTTAGAAGCAATGGTTGTAAGAAAACATATTTTGAATTTGCAAAAGCTAGTGTTTTCAAAATATGTACAATATAGGCTAGGTGTGGTAAAACTTAAAAATATGGGCTATTTTTTGTTATGGTGTGAAGTCATGTGTATTTTCTTGTAATTCTTTCTATATAAATTTGGTACAAAATTTATTTTTATAATGAACTACATAATACACTATCAAATGTTCGAGATGACGAAGCAGCATTATTACATAAATAATAAATAGTGGGATCTTTCATAAAATATAAAAGCTTGGTGCAATTTTTTTTAAAATATAATAGTAATATTTTGGGTCAAAAGCTGGTTTTGGTAGTTGAGTTTTAGATGTTGGAAATTTACCAAAATATGAATAAAATTTACGAGCAAATATGTATTTTTCAAAAGAAAAAAACATACGTATAAATTTTCACAAAATATATGGCTAAATGGGTCCTATATTTTTTTAAACAATATTGAAATATAAATCATCATAATTAACAATTCAAAACATCTATAAAAAAAAATATACTATGAAAAAATTAGGGTGGTGCAAGAATAGTAGTAACACAAATGAACTCTAGTTTAACTGCACACTCAAGTGACAAAAGGAAAAAAAGAAAGAAAAAAAGAAGAGGAAACTGATGCTTAGTCTTCTTTATATGTACGCCCTACATTCTCCTTGTCATGTCCATACTCTTCTTCTCTCTCCTATTCTTGCTTAGTTTCTGTATTTGATCTTTGTCTCCACCTTCCTCCCTATTAACAAGTCTTAATCTTTCTTCGTGCCCTAAAGCTAGTGAATAACCTATACCATATATATATTTTTTAATCATGAGTTGTAATGGTTGTCGAGTCCTTAGAAAGGGATGCAGTGAAAACTGTATTCTTAGACCTTGTTTGCAATGGATTCAAACTCCTGAAGCTCAAGGCCATGCCACCATTTTTGTTGCCAAGTTTTTTGGTCGTGCCGGTCTCATGTCCTTCATTTCCGCTATCCCTGAAAACCAACGGCCAGGTATGTACACTCTGAGCATAATGTTTTTCGCACTTTAATTTTAGCATAACTTGTGTACATTAAATTCAATTTCTTTTTGTTTTCTTCGTCTAATCTCTCTTCTATTTTTGT
The DNA here is from genome assembly GCA_032618575.1 of Nicotiana noctiflora. NCBI lineage: Eukaryota > Viridiplantae > Streptophyta > Magnoliopsida > Solanales > Solanaceae > Nicotiana > Nicotiana noctiflora. The sequence continues at coordinate 2,230 of JASVEL010012230.1, read as the reverse complement.
TTCTGAAATGAGAAATTGGATGTATTGGTAGGTCTATTTCAATCTTTGCTATATGAAGCAGCTGGAAGGACAGTAAACCCAGTGAACGGAGTTGTGGGACTATTATGGACTGGCAATTGGCACGTTTGTCAAACGGCGGTGGAGACCGTCCTCCGCGGCGGCACGTTAAGCCCGATACCGGAGTTATTCGGTAAGTCATCAGAACTTGATGAGGAATCTGAATGCACAAACCTGTTTAAGCTTCTAAATCATACACACAACACGCGATCGAAGATGCAAAAGCAGCAACGTTCGTCAGATGATCAAGCAGCAGCAAAAGTGTTGCAGTTGGAAAATCTTGATCTCAGTTTAATAACACGAGGTTTTCAGAGTGAAATCATGTATAGTCCGTCAAGAAAATCAGAGGAATCTGTAACCACTACGTGTTTCGAGAGTAGTCTTGGAGATCATCAAGGAAAACAACCAAGATTCCTGAGCTTGTTTTAGGTTTTTTATTAACTTGAAACCTCTCTTTTTTTTTCTCTTTTTTTTAATGAGGAAGGGTTTTTGTTCGGGAAATAGATTCTGGTGAGGTTTTTTGTACATTACTGGCTCAGGATTCCCCTTTCTTCAAGCTTTTAATTTCTGATATAGTACAAGAAAGTAGAAACAATGCATGGGGAGAAATGAGAGTTTGCCGGTGATTCCTTCTTTTTTGTGTTTCTTTGATTTCTTTTTGGTGTGTCTAATAACCAGTCTAATGAACGTTAGACATGAATAGAGTGATATGTTTACTGATCTCAATTGTTTTGAATTGTCAGAGACTGAATGAGAGATATTGTTTTTCTTGAGTTTAACTTCGATCTACTCAATCATGACAGTGTAGAGGAACTTTTACAACATTAAGTCAACAACAACAACTACCAAGTATAGTTTCATAGGGTGGGGTCTGGGGAGAATAATATGTACGCAGGCCTTACCCCTACCCGATAGGGCATAGAGGTTGTTTCCAATCGACCCTCGGCGAAAGATCAAGAAAAGTAAAAAACAAAAACAAAACAAAAAGAAAGAGCATTAGTGACTCCAGAATAAATCACAAAAACTAACATATAAAAGGGCAAAGTAACAAAGCAACCGTGACTCCAGAATAAACCACAAAAAAACTGACATATAAAAGAGCAAAGTAAACAAAGCAACGGCATGAACAAAAGGCATTAGTAATTCTAGGAGTACTCACAGAGATATTAACCTATCGGGAACCCTTCCCCCTTGACCCATCCCTATCCCGCGTAATAATAGGAGCCCCTAACCTACAATCTTGATACTAAACCTCCAAACTTTCCTATCAAGAGCCATGTCCTCGGAAATCCGCATAATAGTCATGTCCCGCCTAATCACCTCTTCCCAATACCTCTTGGGCCTCCCTCTGCCACGACTCGCGCCAACTATCGACAGCCGCTCGCAACTCCTCACCGGTGCATCGGGGCTTCTTCTCCGCACATGTCCGAACCACCTGAGTTTCACTTCTCGCAGTTTCTCATCCATTGGGGTTACTCCTACCATTTTCCGAATAACTTCATTCCTGATCCTATCCAACCTAGTGTGCCCACACATCCATCTGAGCATCCTCATCTCCGCTACCTTCATTCTCCGGATATGGGAGTTCTTCATTGGCCAGCACTCAGCCCCGTACAATATTGCTGGTCTAACCACAGCTCTATAAAACTTTCCCTTGAGATACTGTGGCACTTTCTTGTCACACAAGACTCCCGACACAAGCCTCCATTTCGACCACCCAGCCTCATTCGGTGAGTGACATCCATGTCGATCTCTCCGTCACCCTGGATCACCGACCCAAGATATCTGAAACTGTCCTTCTTGGCGATGACCCGAGAACCAAGCTTCACGTCCCTACCAGCTCCTTCTTCGCTCGGCTCGGAGCTAAACTTGCACTCCAAGTAAATCATCTATCAAATATTTCTTAAACCCTTTGACTCGAGTGTCTGTCTCCAAACTTCCAACCTCTCGTTAACACCGACCCTAGACTCGTCTATTAGGACAATATCGTCAGCGAATAGCATACACCATGACACATCTCCTTGGATATGCCGAGTTAGAGCATTCATCACCAAAGCAAATAGGAGGGGGCTGAGCATCGATCCTTGGTGAAGCCCTATTTCCACGGGGAAGTGGTCTGTGTCGCCACCCACCGTCCTAACCCCCGCCTTAGCACCATCTTACATATCCTTGA
>JASVEL010012229.1:0-24195 GCA_032618575.1 Nicotiana noctiflora | reverse complement strand
ACATGTATGACTACAAATCCTTCACCGGGTGCCAAGCACCACAGCTATCTTTAGAAAAACGAGCTATGTCCAACAAATGCCCGATATTATATTTCAAAAGACTCAGAAGAGGAAAAATGGGTATCGGCACAATTTATATACAATTCACAAAATATCAAAGCGGTAAAAGCAACATTTAGCACATTAATACAAACATATAATAAAATCAGATAATAAATAAGCCAAATACAACAATTATTCAAAGCTCGAATTCTTAAACCCTGAACCAGTGGTTCTGGGTTTGTTTTCCCAATGGAGTCGCGGGAGCTGTCACACCTCCTTTTGGCGCGCTTACCCCGAAGGATAATGCATAAGGGAGTTTTTTCCAATTTTAGTGACAATATTCGAAATGAGATTATTTATTTATTTCAGAGTCGGCACTTGGAATAAATTATGGTATCCCAAGTCACCGATTTATTTAAATCCCAAATCGAGGAAATTTTCGACTTTCCAAATAAAGTCCGCGAACCAGAAATTCTAAGTAAGGAATTCTGTTGACCCGAGGGAAGGTGTTAGGCACCCCCGGATCCCGTGGTTCTAGCACGGTCGCTTAAATTATTGTAATGGCTAAATATCTGATTTTAAAACATGTTCAATACTATAATGCAATTTTAAATTATTTACCGCGTTTAATTATTTTTTAAGAAAAGTGAACATTCTTATTGAGGGGCCCCGCAATTTTATTTTCTATTTAGCAATGCTCGTAATATTTTTTATTTAAAAGGATAATCCTAAAGTAATTACATTTTTTTTATTTAGTTTATCTTTAAAAGAAAAGAAAAAGTCCTAATTAATTACATGCTTAAAATGTTATTCTATATTAGTACAAAAGGTGTTCCCTCACAAGCCGACTAAATGACAAATTTATTCTTCAAAATATAGAACTAACTACAATTTGACAAAACTAATAAAACGGAAAATAACAACAAATATTAATCAACAACTTCTCTATTTTATTTCAAAACTTCAACATCCAATTCGATCTTATATCAACACATAATTTTTAGAATGTGTACCTGGTATTGAAAAGAAGGGAAGATGGAAAATCAACAGGTCGGTGAAAGTACAGCAACAACAACAATAACAACCAGCAGTAGCTTCAACACCTCAATCCAGCATATCCCAGCAATATGGAGAAAAACCAGTAAAAATAGAGAAGAAAAATATATTCCGAAATTTCTCTTTGCTTTCTCTCTCTAGCTTTGAACTCTCTTTAATTCTCAAAAGAAACTCTCCAAAAATTAAATTCTGTCCGTGTATATTTCGGTATCCAGAGTGTATATCGAGTGTATACTGCTCTCTTTTTTTCCTTATTTTTCTTCTCTTCCTATTGTTTCCTCTCTTTTTTCCACCCCTTTTTTCATAAATCTTCTCTTTTATTTATAGGCAATAATTTCAAAAATTTTCAGATTTTTTATTAAAAAAGAAAAATATTTTTTTAATTTAAAGAAAACCCACTAATCCATGTTTTCCTCTCCTTGTTTTCTTCCTTGTTTTCCTTGCTCCCCACTACTTTATGTCATGTGATTATGATTATTTTTTGGCTAAAAAAAATCTAAAATTTTCTTCTTGGGCCAAGGGGTTTTGGGTTGGGTAAGGGTGCTTAGGATTGGGCTTGTAACTTAATTTGCAAGATGGCCCAATCCAATTTTTTCTATTTTGTTCTTCTCCATTATTCAACTTCCTAATTAATAAAGCTCAAAATACTAAGATTAATTTATAAAAACTAAAAATTATCTTGAAATACTAATTAACTCATAATAATAATTATCACCCAAAATTAAACATTAATAAAAATAAAATTGCACGATTTGGACATTAAATGCTTAAAAAATGCAAAATACATATTTTTTATGACTTTTCATTTCTGTAAAATAAACTTAATTGTAAACTTGAATTTTATATACATATGCAACATATTTTTTGTATATTTTATTTATTTAAACAAGCAAATATGCACAGACAAAAATGCAAATAATACAAGAAAAATAACACAAAATTCACAACAATTGCAAGAAAACTAAAATTATTTTATTTTGAGTCTTTGGGAGTATTTCTCTTATAGGGCAAAAATCACGTGCTCACAACCTTCAAGAAGCTAGTGCACAAGATTGGAATGCGAAAGCTTAAGGATGTGAATTGATGCTCTCATCAGGGGGAGTTAATGCGTGTTGCACTTTTTTTCCCTTACAAGGTTTTGTCCCATTGAGTTTTCCTTGCAAGGTTTTTAACGAGGCAACCAAAAGGCGTATTGTTAGATATGTGTACTCTTTTTCCTTCTCTAGAATTTTTTTCCCATTGGATTTTATTTTAGTTAAGGTTTTAACGAGACACATTATCATTGAATAGACATTCAAGGGGGAGTGTTATGAATAGAATTCTATTTGGAGTGAATGTCTATCTTGTGGAGAGTTTTACTTTGTGACTAAGTCATATTTCTCCTATAAATAGAGAGGTCTTACCCCATTATAAATCATCTCAGACTTCAATAAAAATTCCCTCTTTCTCTTTCTCTGCAATATTGTTCTTCTTCTCTTATTATTTCATAACATAAATAAAATTTTAGTAAAATTATTCCGCAACAAATCTCCTTCGCTTAATATGGAATGTCAATGATTTCATGGAAAACTTTTGGCAGATAAAGCATACATGGGTATGTGTTGGCCAGCCAAAGTTGTGGGGCCATTAACTAACATCTAAAATCTGGGGAAAAAAGAAGAAGTTAAAGGCAATGAAATGCTTCAGCTGTAGCTCCAAGGATAAGGACGCCACGTCCGCCAAGACAATAATGTGACAGTGACCTAATTTTATTTCATTGTCACCTTCTTCTTCTTTCCTATCCACCTTTCATCATTGCGCTTTGGTTTTTATAATGACGTAGTAATGTGTAATTTCCATAGCTTATCGTACAGTCGTACTCGCACAAAGAGTATGGCAAAACACAAAAAGTCTTGTATATTCCATAAGTTTCTTATGTTGTAGAGTTTCGACTCTCAAGAAGTACAAAATTGTTATTTTCGATATAATATTTTTAACATTAATGATACAAAAATAATTTTATAAATTTACTGATATTATGACACGTAAAATTAACCGTGAATACTTTTCAACTACACGAACATAATATTGATACATTGTTTGTTTGGTCATATTTAATTTGCCGCATATGAAAAAATATATAATAATAACAATAACAACAACCCAGTATAATCCCACTTAGTGGGTCGGGGATGGTAGTGTGTACACAGACCTTACCCCTACCCTGGAGTAGGGAGGTTGTTTCCAGATAGACTCTCAGCATCCTTCCCTGCAAGAACTTCCCACCTTGCTCTGGAGACTCTGAACTCACAACCTCTCGGTTGGAAGTGGAGGTTACTTACCATCAGAGCAACCCCTCTTGTCGCATATGAAAAAATATATAGAGAGAAATTCTTAAACAGATATAGTAATATTGGAGACATAATTTTTTTGGTACTACTGTACCCACAAGTGTGTACGTGCCTACTTGATCAATTTAGTGCTCATCCATTTTGCCACTTGCTTCTTTATTGGATGAGATGAATTCTTCTGCACTTACTATGGGAAAAATCTGATTTTGAAAGCGATAGGGTAATCTGAGAGCAGGGATAAAAAGAAAAGGAGAATCAACGGTTGAGGGGCTGTCATCCGCGGTGACCCGGAGCCGCTTTCGCCCAATACTTGGGGAATCCAACCCAACCATACACACAACGTAACTATCCCCCCTAACTCCACTTTACCCAACCCCATACTAATACTACCCACTACGCAATCACACAAAATATATTATTCTCGCTCTCCTAATTCATGTGGTTTTTCTTGGATTTCCAGAGTTAAATTTTTAATTTTATTATAAATTCAGATATAAATTTTTTAAGTTAGTGTTTAGCCATAGATTCTTAAATTTGTTTTGAAAAATATCTATGACAAGAGAGGTTGTTCTAATGGTAAGCAACCTTCACTTCCAATCGAGAGGTTGTGAATTCGAGTCTCCCCAAGAGCAAGGTGGTAAGTTCTTGGAGGGAAGGAAGCCGAGAGTCTATTTGCAAACAACCTCCTTACCACAGGGTAGAGGTCAATCTGAAATGTGTTTGGGCATCAGTTTTCAAAACATATATTTTTTTTAAAAAAAAATATATCTTATACCCACAAGTTCTAATAGTTATCAAATAAATACCTAACAAGTGTCTTCATCAATAACATTTATTATATTATCACAAACCATACTTCTGAACATATATAAATGGGATAATTTCACATAAGAACAAGTGAGCTCCCCATTTTTCAAATTTATAATGCATATTTCAATTTACAACCAATCATCCCAAAAATAATAGGCTAATATTCAACATCCAACTCCAATAGTTTCTCAAAATTACCATTTAATAAAAGGATTACTCAAGCTTTTAAGTTAATTTTCGAATTAGTAATTGTGACTCAAATATTAGTTCACCAAACCAAATATATTTGGGTGGTAAAAATTAGATTTTTAACAAGCTTAAATATATGGGTTTAAATTTCGAATTTGATTTTGTGAAAAATTTGGAGTGGGTGTTATTTAGACTTGTTAGAAATAGTATAATGATGTTGTATATAAAATTTGGAGTCATTTAATGGAGATTTGGATTAGTTTTGAACAAGAATTGCAACTGAAAATCGTGAAAGAAGTTTGTCTACAGACGTTTGTATAAAGGTGTATAAAAGTGTATAATAATGTATAATAATATATTTATACACTCGTATACACTATTATACATGATTATATATAATTATACAAAAACTAACTTCGTCTTCTTCTTTGCGTTTTTTCTGAAATTTAACTCAAATCTTGCTCAAATCTACTTCAAATTTAATCTTTGAACTCATTTTGATGTTTTCAATCAATTGGAACAACACCCAATCCAAACAACTAAGAATTACAAGAAATTCTATTTTCTAAAGCAAAACTTTGAATGCCCTCTAATGGTGGACTTCTACTCTTTAATTTTTTTACATTACAATTAGGTGATATGGGGGGGGGGGGGGGGGGGGCAGTAATGGCGGATGATCCCTTGAAGCATATGTAAAAAAAAGTGAGAAGAATAGAGTGAAAATAATAGTTGTGAGAACACAAATTTAACTCTATAATTTTTAGAAGCAATGGTTGTAAGAAAACATATTTTGAATTTGCAAAAGCTAGTGTTTTCAAAATATGTACAATATAGGCTAGGTGTGGTAAAACTTAAAAATATGGGCTATTTTTTGTTATGGTGTGAAGTCATGTGTATTTTCTTGTAATTCTTTCTATATAAATTTGGTACAAAATTTATTTTTATAATGAACTACATAATACACTATCAAATGTTCGAGATGACGAAGCAGCATTATTACATAAATAATAAATAGTGGGATCTTTCATAAAATATAAAAGCTTGGTGCAATTTTTTTTAAAATATAATAGTAATATTTTGGGTCAAAAGCTGGTTTTGGTAGTTGAGTTTTAGATGTTGGAAATTTACCAAAATATGAATAAAATTTACGAGCAAATATGTATTTTTCAAAAGAAAAAAACATACGTATAAATTTTCACAAAATATATGGCTAAATGGGTCCTATATTTTTTTAAACAATATTGAAATATAAATCATCATAATTAACAATTCAAAACATCTATAAAAAAAAATATACTATGAAAAAATTAGGGTGGTGCAAGAATAGTAGTAACACAAATGAACTCTAGTTTAACTGCACACTCAAGTGACAAAAGGAAAAAAAGAAAGAAAAAAAGAAGAGGAAACTGATGCTTAGTCTTCTTTATATGTACGCCCTACATTCTCCTTGTCATGTCCATACTCTTCTTCTCTCTCCTATTCTTGCTTAGTTTCTGTATTTGATCTTTGTCTCCACCTTCCTCCCTATTAACAAGTCTTAATCTTTCTTCGTGCCCTAAAGCTAGTGAATAACCTATACCATATATATATTTTTTAATCATGAGTTGTAATGGTTGTCGAGTCCTTAGAAAGGGATGCAGTGAAAACTGTATTCTTAGACCTTGTTTGCAATGGATTCAAACTCCTGAAGCTCAAGGCCATGCCACCATTTTTGTTGCCAAGTTTTTTGGTCGTGCCGGTCTCATGTCCTTCATTTCCGCTATCCCTGAAAACCAACGGCCAGGTATGTACACTCTGAGCATAATGTTTTTCGCACTTTAATTTTAGCATAACTTGTGTACATTAAATTCAATTTCTTTTTGTTTTCTTCGTCTAATCTCTCTTCTATTTTTGTTTCTGAAATGAGAAATTGGATGTATTGGTAGGTCTATTTCAATCTTTGCTATATGAAGCAGCTGGAAGGACAGTAAACCCAGTGAACGGAGTTGTGGGACTATTATGGACTGGCAATTGGCACGTTTGTCAAACGGCGGTGGAGACCGTCCTCCGCGGCGGCACGTTAAGCCCGATACCGGAGTTATTCGGTAAGTCATCAGAACTTGATGAGGAATCTGAATGCACAAACCTGTTTAAGCTTCTAAATCATACACACAACACGCGATCGAAGATGCAAAAGCAGCAACGTTCGTCAGATGATCAAGCAGCAGCAAAAGTGTTGCAGTTGGAAAATCTTGATCTCAGTTTAATAACACGAGGTTTTCAGAGTGAAATCATGTATAGTCCGTCAAGAAAATCAGAGGAATCTGTAACCACTACGTGTTTCGAGAGTAGTCTTGGAGATCATCAAGGAAAACAACCAAGATTCCTGAGCTTGTTTTAGGTTTTTTATTAACTTGAAACCTCTCTTTTTTTTTCTCTTTTTTTTAATGAGGAAGGGTTTTTGTTCGGGAAATAGATTCTGGTGAGGTTTTTTGTACATTACTGGCTCAGGATTCCCCTTTCTTCAAGCTTTTAATTTCTGATATAGTACAAGAAAGTAGAAACAATGCATGGGGAGAAATGAGAGTTTGCCGGTGATTCCTTCTTTTTTGTGTTTCTTTGATTTCTTTTTGGTGTGTCTAATAACCAGTCTAATGAACGTTAGACATGAATAGAGTGATATGTTTACTGATCTCAATTGTTTTGAATTGTCAGAGACTGAATGAGAGATATTGTTTTTCTTGAGTTTAACTTCGATCTACTCAATCATGACAGTGTAGAGGAACTTTTACAACATTAAGTCAACAACAACAACTACCAAGTATAGTTTCATAGGGTGGGGTCTGGGGAGAATAATATGTACGCAGGCCTTACCCCTACCCGATAGGGCATAGAGGTTGTTTCCAATCGACCCTCGGCGAAAGATCAAGAAAAGTAAAAAACAAAAACAAAACAAAAAGAAAGAGCATTAGTGACTCCAGAATAAATCACAAAAACTAACATATAAAAGGGCAAAGTAACAAAGCAACCGTGACTCCAGAATAAACCACAAAAAAACTGACATATAAAAGAGCAAAGTAAACAAAGCAACGGCATGAACAAAAGGCATTAGTAATTCTAGGAGTACTCACAGAGATATTAACCTATCGGGAACCCTTCCCCCTTGACCCATCCCTATCCCGCGTAATAATAGGAGCCCCTAACCTACAATCTTGATACTAAACCTCCAAACTTTCCTATCAAGAGCCATGTCCTCGGAAATCCGCATAATAGTCATGTCCCGCCTAATCACCTCTTCCCAATACCTCTTGGGCCTCCCTCTGCCACGACTCGCGCCAACTATCGACAGCCGCTCGCAACTCCTCACCGGTGCATCGGGGCTTCTTCTCCGCACATGTCCGAACCACCTGAGTTTCACTTCTCGCAGTTTCTCATCCATTGGGGTTACTCCTACCATTTTCCGAATAACTTCATTCCTGATCCTATCCAACCTAGTGTGCCCACATATCCACGTGAGCATCCTCATCTCCGCTACTTTCATTCTCTGGATATGGGAGTTCTTCACTGGCCAACACTCCGCCCCGTACAGCATTACTGGTCTAACCACAACTCTATAAAACTTCCCCTTGAGATACTATGGTACTTTCTTGTCACACAAGACTCCCAATGCAAGCCTCTATTTCGACCACCCAGCCCCTTTTTGGTGATTGACATCCCCGTCGATCTCTCCGTCCCCCTGGATCACCGACCCAAGATATCTAAAACTGTCCTTCTTGGCGATGACCTGAGAACCAAGCTTCACGTCCCTACCAGCTCCTTCTTCGCTCGGCTCGGAGCTAAACTTGCACTCCAAGTATTCAGTCTTAGACCTGCTTAGTCTGAAACCCTTTGACTCGAGGGTCTATCTCCAAACTTCCAACCTCTCATTAATACCGACCCTCGACTCGTCTATTAAGACAATATCGTGAGCGAATAGCATACACCATGGCACATCTCCTTGGATATGCCGAGTTAGAGCATTCATCACCAAAGCAAATAGGAGGGGGCTGAGCGCCGATCCTTGGTGAAGCCCTATTTCCACGGGGAAGTGGTCTGTGTCGCCACCCACCGTCCTAACCCCCGCCTTAGCACCATCTTACATATCCTTGATCATCCTAATGTAGGTCTCTGGCACGCTCTTCGCCTCCAGGCACCTCCATAACACATCTCTTAGAACCTTGTCGTACGCCTTCTCCAAGTCGATAAACACCATGTGCAAGTCCTTCTTCTTATCCCTAAACTTTTCCACCAATCTCCTGACAAGGTGGATAGCTTCTGTGGTGGAGCGGCCCGGCATAAAACCAAACTGGTTTACCGAGATTGACGTCATCACCCTCACCCTCGCCTCAACCACCCGCTCCCATACTTTTATGGCGTGGCTTAGTAATTTGATGCTCTATAGTTGTTGCAACACTGGATATCACCTTTTTTCTTATACACAGGCACAACTATGCTCCACCTCCACTCCTCTGGCATTTTCTTGGACCTGAAGATCGCATTGAACAACCTAGACAGCCACTCCACTCCTGCCTTATCCATGTATTTCCAAAACTCCACCGGAATTTCATCTGGTCTGGTCGCTCGACCCCTACTCATCCTACGCAAAGCCTCCACGACCTCCTCTGCCCTAATGCGCCCACTACTGAAAAATTGGCCTACGGTAACGGTTGGGAAACCGTTCCCATAGACTGTTTAACCGTTGCTATATAGATACGGGAACGGTTTACAGACCGTTCCATCAGCTTGCGTGGCTATAGGTCTATGGGAACGGTTCTTGTAACGGTTTGCACTCTCCGTGGTTATAGATGCATCTATCGCAACGGTTTTCCCTTTCTCTGTTGGAACGGTTATATTTTTCAATTGGAACGGTTTAAAACCGTTACTATAGTGTATATAGAACGGTTCTAAACCGTTACCCTATTATTTAATGCAACACTTTTGTAAGCTATTGTTACGGTTATTTATGGATATAACAACGGTTCCTTTTCCCCTATTGCAACGGTTTTATTTTTGCGCGAACAGTTTATATGTTGTAATGGAACGGTTTGTATGACCTATCGCAACGGTTTGTGTCCTATTGCAACGGTTCTAGTAAGCTATTGCAACAGTTTAGTTGTAAAAATAATATAACCCCTATTATAAATAAATATTTATATATATAAAATAAATTATAATAAAACTAAAATTTAAATAAATCATAAAATAAAACTTTTAATAATATAAATTATCCATCAAGCAAATAGTATCCATAAAGCAAATGTTCTACCTGAATGCACAAGTTTAATACATTTCAAGAGAATAATTAGTTTTAACAAGGTTTATAACAAAAGATTCCTATAGAACATTCATCTATAGCAATTCAAATTTCATCTCAAGTACGGTCTATTTCTTCACTTTAATCATCTTCTTAGATTTCTTGATTTACTCCACCTCACCTACAAAAGAGGATAAATAAAGTCATTACTCTTCAAGAGGATAAACTAAGCCATAGCTTGAAAGAAAATCAATTAAATCACCCCATCATCATTGAAAATATCATTACCAAGAGTTTTATCGTGAATTTTTTTTGGAAATTAACAAGCCCTCCGTATCAAAATTAGGATCATTTAGCACACTCAACAGAATAAAACTTCCGAGAACAAAACCCACTATAACCCAAACATTTCACTTCTTAGAACGTAATGGAAAGAGACTTTGGCTTGGTACTTTTTCTACAGCGGCTAAAGCTGCTATTGCTTATGATGAGGCTGCTAAGGTTCTATATGGTCATAATGCTATACTTAACTTCCCTGATTATTGTGTACAGAATTCCAAATTGGCTATCTGCGTCCTCCACTGAACAGTGCTACCATCCACTTTATATTTCAAGCTGCAAAATAAGTAATCAGAGAGTGAAATTTGATCAAATGAAACTAACATAGTAAAAGCCTATAATGTTCCAGATATGAGCTCAAACAACAGAAAGATGGGGCTGTACGTGGAAAAAATTATGCAATCGACCGAGACCCTTTAGGCCTTGTATTGAGAATAGAGATGAAAGAAACTTCATATGTCAAAAAACTACATTTGTTAATAAAGCAGATAGATCAACAACAACAACAACAATTACCCAGTATAGTCCCAAAGAGTGGGGTCTGGGAGGGTATTAGCTATTAAGATATGAGGTTGTCGATAATAAGAAGCCATTGAGACATTCTAGGTGAGGCATACCTGGAGCTTGGGTTCCTTTGTCATGGGATTATTGAAGAGGTGTATTGTTTTTTCCTTGGCCTTTGTTGTTTTTTCCTTGGGCTTTGTCGCATTACCACACCATGACTCGCACCAAAGCCATTATTGTGGGAGTGAAAATATGGGCACAGTATGCTGTGCGTAGTTTGGAAGATCCTGATATACAACAAGGATAATTGTCAGTAATCACACAATAAATAAACAAATAAACAAATAAATAAAGAGCAATATAATTATCTTAAACATCAGCCTGGTCGGAATGTCTTGACCACATATTGAAGTAGAGAAGCAAAGAAATTTGCCAGGAAAGCCTAAAATTTTGCTGAAATGGGCAGATTCCTAACTCTACACTAACACTAACATAGTATGATTGGTGTAACTTTCCATTGATATTTTACTTATATCAGGTCTGCTTGGTTGTCCATCTAGCTTACAATATGTCCTGAATATCACCATTGTAATCACCATGTAAGAGCACGTATAAAAACAGAAGTGTGTGAATTACTAATTTCAAGTCGTTCAACCAAAAAAAGAATCAGGAGGAGGAACATAGGCATGATGGGCCTATGTTAGAACAACCTGCTAACATAGGCATGATGGGCCTATGTTAGAACAACCTCCAAATCTAAAATTTATACATTAAAACAACCTGCTAGAAAGTATTAAAGGTGAAAAACACAAGCTAGAGAACCTTGAACTGAGGAGAAAGATAATTTTTTATAAACCAGAACTTCACTGGCCGTTGAGTATTTCTTCAGAACACTTGGTATCATAATTTTTAGGTAGCGTCCATATCTGCAGAGTACATCTTAAGGCTGTTAGGCAAGGAAAAATATGCTATAAAAGAAGCATAGAAGTAGGGCGAGCATATTCAAGTCTGACCTAAACCTTCATCTTTTTAACAACTAAAAGATAAGTGTGACCAGAAATATATAACTACCCAAATATATTATTAGAAGAATAGACATGTAAGATCCTTGTAAAAGAATAGACATATAAGATGACATTAGAAGTAAAAAAAATATGAGGATTCATTAACAATGGCAATAAGATTTTGTTTCTTTCTTCGGTTCTTTTTCTTGTTAGAAAAAAAAAATTAGAATTAGAAGAGACAAAAGGATGGGGATGGACCACGGAGTGGACATCATACTACACAAAAAGAAATTGGGGCCACATAAGGTCCATATAAATGCAGGGAAGAAAAAAGATGAATCCAAAACAGAAAACTCACAAGTGTCCAGAAGCTACAGAGAATATGTTAATCGTCTTCCCATGATGACCACACGTTACCTGCTTCTTGACAAGGAATAGAAAATTGCTTAGCCATCATGGTTCTCTTCCTTTATATTACTTATATTTGATGAGGGAAACTTGAGGAATTACCACTGGAGTTCTTAAGCACGCCTTTGATATCAGTGTTACAGATACATAATAAATTTTTCTGTAAAGGGAAATGTTTAACAATATAAAAGAAAGGGAACTTATTACCTTTTTCTTCTCTTGTGAATAGCTATTGTCGTCAGCAGAAACCAAGAGTTTCTCATGTTCCTTGCCCTTTTTTTTCATCACCTCCATGTGAACAAGTTTACCGCGCAAATCTTCTATAGTGATCCGTTTTGACAAAGTTGTCTCCTGACCACCATCACCATCTTCCTTCAAAGCATAAAGCTCTGAGCTTCTCCCTGGAACAAGCTGCAGGTACCAAACTCCAGGAAACACTTTCATTTGCCAATAACCCAAATTGGCCATGACAAGTGTGTCAACCAAGTGTGGTGTACTCTTAGTGCCAAGGATCAGCTGAAGGCCTCGAGGAGGCTCATGATCCTTCTCGGAACAGTGACCTGGTCAAATGGTTTAGAATCTAGAGAAATTAACTCACTTGCAGCGGAACCATGACATTATTCTTCTCTAGTCAATATTTCAGGTTACTAAAGCGATCACATCAAATGGAGGAGAATCAAGTACCTGTTAGGACAAGTGTTTCTTGTTCATACACTGCTTGCAGTGTCCTAGTCTCTCCTAGGTTTTCAAGCAATATATTATCTAGGTCATGGCTGCAAGTTTATGTAAATATCAGACATGACTAGGTAGCCTGCCATGTATGTATGGTAATTAGCTCCACAATTCTTTTAAATACTTACATGGCAACAACAGGCTCAACAAGCCAAGGCTCAGGAACATCAAGATTCATAGTCAGTGTCTTAGAGGGTGGCATATTAGCGAAAAATGCTTTGGGACCGTAAATGGTGTAATCTGTACTACTAAAGTCATCCTGCAAAATTAGCAAAATGAGATGGAGAGCATAATATGTCTAAAGGGCTTAATTTATCAACAACAAAAAAAAGGAATAACTGGCATACCAATGTTGGTATAACATATCTGTAGTAGTTCTTCAACGGGAGATCAACCAGTGAGCTCTGCAAGTAAAAAGATAATGCTAATTTCTTAAGCCTGAGGTTTACTGACAAAGCCTTTACTTTGAGATGTTTCATATGATTAATAAAGAGGCAATATACCATAGGACATGCACACATTGAGGCAGGCGCGCTTAAGCCCTGAAGCGAGGCTCAAAACATGTTGAGCGCTTCACCTCGCTTTGAGGGCGCTTTAGTGTAGCATCAAAGCTAAGGCATACTTTTCCATACCAATGAGGGTAATCCTAAAACGGCGACCTTAAACAATTGATATTTCTCTTTATCGTGAATTTTCTTTTTAATATTTTTGTTCATATATTTGTAATTCATGCTTATGATGATTAGTCTTGGACTACATGCACATTTTTATTTTTTCTCCCGTAGTGCCTTTTTTCATTAAAGCCCACACTTTATTTGCGCTTTGCGCTTAAAGCCCCAACAGATTTTAGAACATTTTTGCACTTTTCGCCTTTGATAACACTGCATTGAGGATGTTCCATGTTATTAATACAGAGGCAATATACCTTAGGACATGCAGATATTTGGGAGACAGAAAGTGCAAATTGTATGTTAAAAGCTAAAATAAGTAGAAATTTGTACAATCTGTTTAGCCTGCTAAATGAACAAGAGCAAGATAGACAGTATTAACATTTCATATTTGGAGCATTCTAATAACAAAAGGGACATGAAAATTTTGAAACACTATCTTCTAAGTTCAGCCATTTCTGACACTTCAAAATTTAACTGCTTCAGTTGTTTCAAACTAGGTTTCATCTCCAATTACTAGCAAGGGGAATGTATCTGACTTTCTTTCCTTTCAACCTCTGCTTGAAATATTTACACGGAAAAAGCTTACAATTAATATACTGATGAAATTGTTCCTAAATTGTTTGTTGATTTTGAATCCTATCATTCGTTCTATCTTGTGCGAATCACATGATTATAAAACCTCGCACTGATGTTGGCTAATTTTCCTTCTTCACCGAGGCCATGCATCTTTCACTCGAAAGGTGCTTACCACTCGATTTCCTTCTTCACTGAGAAATAGATTCATACAATTGGTAAATACAGAGAGAGAAGAAAGGTGCTTACCACTCGATTTCTCAGCCGAGTTCGCCCGAGAAGGAGATTACGAAGAGCAGCAATTACTGCAGAAGGAACACGATTGTTAACGATCTGCAGAAGAATAGAAGCCCTAAAAGCTGAGCTTGGTCTATCTAAATCAATAGCGGAATCAGGCAGTGATGTAGATCTCGATCCCAATCCCAAATAAAGCTCTTGAATCCCGCAAACAACTCTCTAATTCGCTATATTTTGGAATTTTGAGGTCTTCTTTGACTGATTTTTGCGGATTTTGATCTGATTTGAATGTGATTTTAGGAGTAACTGGGGGTCTTTTTCGCGGATTTTGGGAGGAGCAATTTTGGAGGAGACCGCCTTTGATTTATTCGGTATTTTTAGGGGTTTAATGTATTTTATATTTTATTAGGTATAAAACTAAAAAAAAGAAATTAGATGGTGGGCCCTTCCATTTTAGCGGGTATTAAAAATTTGGGTAAAAAAAAGAAGAGGGAATTAATAACCGTAACAATAGACATAACCGTTACTATAGATTGATTTATTGTTACGGTTATATAAAGCGTTGCCACATATAACTCTATAGGAACGGTTTTTAGACTATGGCAACGGTTCAGTTACTAAGTGTTCTAGTAGTTCCAACAATTATTAGTTACGGTTAAAACCGTAACAATAGACCACCTATAGCAACGGTTACAAAACCGTTGCATTCAAAAGCGTTGCCATAGATCCAATTTCTAGTAGTGGCCTGCAGAACCTCAGATCCCTATGGCGCTCTGAGTCCCTCAGCTCCCTTAGCTCTATGTCTTGGTCACCTTCCTCGTTGAGCAGGTCTCGAAAGTATGCTTGCCACCTCTGCCTGACCTGAGCCTCCCCCATCAGAACTCTACCATCCTCGTCTTTGATACACCTAAATCGGTCCAGGTCCCGCGCATTCTTCTCTCTCACTTTAGCCAACCTAAACAACTTCATGTCCCCTCCTTTCTCTTCTAATTCCTCGTACATGCGCTCAAACGCTGCATTCTTGGCTTCTGTGACCGCTAACTTTGCCTCCCTCCTCACCTCCTTATAGCGGTCCATGTTCACTCTCCTTTCCTCCTTGCTCGAGCTCTCCGCAATCCGAGCAAATGCCGCCTTCTTCGCCTCCACTTTTCCTTGGACAGCCTCGTTCCACCACAACATTAAGTCATAAAATATAATTACAGATTACCATTTAAAGAAAATAAAATTAGTAACTTAGAAAATAAATCATGTTACTTAGCTTACTAAACATGTTAAGCAAGTCTATACTATATAACCCAGTGTACATACTAGATATGTCAAAGGAAGAAAATTAAAAAAAAGAGAAAAGAAAGAAGCGGCCTATGGTGCTATTAAGCTGAATATGCTTGACATTTAAGTTTACCAAGTCTAACTAAGATAAGATTTTGGATTTATAAGACATTTAGTCACCATTAAAAAGTAACTTGGGAATCATTGTCAAAGAATCCTAATCTGTTTTTATCTTTGTATACGGTGGAAATCGGGGCTACCCGATTTCGCATGGAGAAAAAGATACCACGTTGAAAGTCCAGGACATCAAGTCCAGGATCGAAGTTTCTTTTCAAGATTGAGGTCGACATCACTAATCGAGGTCGGAAGGGGGCATACTTCGAAATGATGCCGGTATACGAAAAGGGCAAAATATTCGTAACGGCCCGAAGATCGTGGCGTGAATCTCGCAACGGATCGATTTGCAACGGTCAATTAGTTGCTAATATGATTTTCTACTATAATTAGAAGTGTGTCTAAATTAGGACCCCCCTATTATATAAAGGAGGATCACATTCATTTGTATGGATCATTGTTCACTCAGAAGTACACTCATTACTTTCTTGTTATTTCGCTTACTGTTGTTTTATTATTTGCTATTCTTAGTATCGTACCTCGAGACTGCCACATGTCAGGATCGAAATTTATCTACTTAATTCCTTGTTTATTAATTGGTATTGAATTGAATCACATATTCTTAACACCGCAATATAAATTTAATTGTTACTCAAATTTTAGGTTAAAAAATCATTGGAAAAATGGGAGGCTTCAAGGTTTGATCACAGCAAATCAAGATGAAACTACTAATTAATCATGTTTTATTTTAGTTGAGACTAAGCTGGCAAAGCAAAAATTCTAGTTTGATCATAGCCGATGATAAGGAATTAAATTAGGAGAATGAAATGAAAGCAGGTTATTTTGTAGCTGGAGCTCCTTGTTGATGGGAATGGGTGTCAGAGCCAATATATATTATGCCTAAGAATTGCGTGGCGACAAATGTTGTACGCATTGCTCTGATTGGAGGAATCCATATATAGTTATCCAAATATAGTTAAACAAAAGAAAAGAAACGAGATTTTGATTTCATAAGTTGTAGTACTTACGAAAGTGCATTTACGATATTCTCTTCCACAACCTTATTTGCCTCGCCTATTTTTCTCATAAACATGGGTCAATAGATTTAACTTAGTATGGTGGAGATAGGAGTGGCAAATAGGTGGGTTTGGTCGGATATCGTTCGGATTGAAAATAGGGAATGAAAAAACGGATTAATTATTCGATTCGACCCATATTTAATATGGATAAAAAACGGGTTAACCGGCGGATAATATGAGTTACCCATATTATCTATGACTTATTGTATATGATCACTTTTGTGAGAATTTTTAATCTTCCTAACTTGAGGAACCCCCAATTTGAGGTTTTACAAATATAAAAGTTAGACACATTGATTATTCATTTTCCAAATGGATAATATGGTTTTATCCATATTTGACCCGTTTTTAAAAAGTTTATTATCCAACCCAGTTTTTAGTAGATAATATAGGTGATTAACTATTTTTTTGAAACCATTTTATCACCCCTAGACGGAGATTGTAATATTTAGTCACTGTTCTTTGCATTAACTTTTTTTTTTTTTAAATGGAGGGACCTGGATATGGCGTTGGGCTTGGTCCAGGATAGTAGGATTGGAGAAAGGCGGCTTATGGAGTATGTAAAGGGGCGTTCGAGTAGTCAATTTGTACGTGTTATGTCTGTTTTTTATTGGAATTTTTAACGTTAATACTTTATTTATTTTAAATAAATATTATTTAAAAAAATTATATTATATAAATAACTTTTAATGTTTATATTAAAATATCTAATTTTGGTTACTTCATACTCCTAAGCCACTAAATACGCTATTCAGTTACAATATTTTCTTTCTTTCTCTACTTTGATATGACTTTTACCTCAGATTTCTCATAAAGAGCTCTCCAATTCCTTCACCCACCATCGCCATTAACTGAAGGATCAATTTATCAACAATTATCAACCAAACTAAACAATCGAATCCAGTTATTTGTAAAGAAAGGATTAAACCCCCCTAAACCCTTCGGTTGCAATTACAATTGCAGAAGAAATCCTTACGTCCCCATGTTCTCACAGCTATGGCGAAGAACAAAAACTAATAAGAAGTGGTGGTGGGCTATGGATGTCTCCTCTGACAAGATGGTCACTGCTCCCCAAGCAGTGTTAGTAATTTCTACAACCAAAATTGAATCCAAAGGAGAAGAACCCTCCGATCGACAGCAGCGTGTGAACAGTGAGATTTAGGGTTTTTGTTCGACGGGGGATTCACCAAAAATTAAGGTTTGCTCTTGAACAAAGACGACAGAGTTTGGGGCTGAGCAACTTGATTTTTTGCTAATATATCTTTAATATTTTTTCAACATATCACGTCGTATTATTATTGTATCCATTATCTTTTTTTAATTGTAATTCATTGTATCTCGTTCTTTCTATGTATTTTATTTTTTTCATCGTCTTTTTTTCTTATTGTATTTCAGTGTATCCCACTGTATTTTATGTCATTGTATTCACTGTCTTGCTATATGCCATGAATATTCGTATATTTTTTTTAATTAATATAATTTGTGTATTCAGATTTATTATATAATTTCTCTGAAGATTGCTATATTTTTGGGGTATTTTTCGGTTGAGAATTTTTTTTATAACCAAAAATACAAAATTTACGTGTTATAGTTAAGTTTGTTGAGTTATATTAGGAGTCTGTTATGTTAATTGATTCACTTCCCATTTTAAAAATAGTGTATTCCCCTATTTCACATTGTAAATACAATAACATGTCCGACTGTAATCTCATATCTCACTCCATGAATACAGTCGAATACCCTCGAATACAACAACTGATTAGCTGGTCTTATGCTTGGGTCTTGTGTGGTAGGCCTGGGTTGAGGCATTATAGTGCTACAGCAAGAGGAAATATCAAATGGATGACGAATCAGAAGAGAAATTTGATAGATGGAATAGCTTGATGGTAGACTAAATCGGTATGGTAAGGATATGATTAATTTCTTTGTATCTATTCGAGGTAATGAGCCCTTACAGGTATTTTTCAGCAAAGCTCTTGAGTTCTGACAGCTTGTTTAGTCTGTTCTAGTTAGAAGGATTTAGTCCTGACAGTTTAGTTTGTGCAAATGGAATTGGGGAAGAATTCTTGTTGGATTTCACTATGGTTTGGAGTTGTATATATTTTCTACGGGTATGCGAAGCATGGGATGTGTAATGATTTTCTTCCAAATGGGATCAGTGAAAGTTCTTGGCTAGATGAGTTACAGTTCAGTTCTGGAAAGAAGTTCATAAAACTCTTAGGCAACGGGTAGCCTCAAATAATCAAGGAAATGATACTGCTAATTGGAAGTTATTTGACGAGAGTATTTGTCTCAGAAAAATTTAATGTGATTAAACTGATAATACTTCGGTAGTATTGCGGCGCTTTCGTGTTAGGTCAATTGTCGATATCTGAGTTTGTGTGATGGCACATGAGAATTTTAAAAAATATCTTCCGTGGAATGATTGGGTACTTGAGGTGTGATATGTATTCATACGGCGCAATTTGGGATCAGGTATGGTGATTCGTGTGCTATATGGAGTTGGAGACTAGGAGTTCTCAGGTACAGACTATGTAGTGGTTGTGGATCATGTGTATCGATACCGTTTAGCAGTATTGAGATTTAGAGGCCCGAGTGGATCTTTCATTACTTGGTATGTTAGATTTTGGATATGATGTTAGGGTGTGGACTGCTTGTCTTAGTGTTGGGTTATTCTAGACTATTGCGTTATGGGCTATACCATAAAATGCCAAATGTGGAGTGGCGAGGTCCATCGGATTATGTCCTAGCAGGGTGGTTTGTATCCCAAAGACCAGCGGATGGCTGTGGAGGACTATTTTTCTTAATTGGGCCTTCGTGGTGGATGTCAGTAGAGAGATTTCTACCATTGATTCAGTTCCAGTGTTTAGGGACTTTTCAGATGCGTTTCTTATGGTCGGGCATGTCGCCGAGCGAGGTTGTGGATTTCGATATTAATTTTGTGTCGGGCACCATATGGTATGGCTCCGGAATAAGTTATAGTAGTGGAAGGAGCAGCTTCAGGCTTTCTTGGTAATGAGTTCGTTGTTAGGCCGATGTGGATACATGTATAGCTCGAGTTGACTTGTCTTGCCCCGAATTGTATTGTTGAGGGATAGGTTGATTCGATTGTTATTGAGCTTGTTAGTGATCTGGGGAGAGCTATGAGTTGCTTTTCGGTGTTTTGAGATGTTATGATTTGTTGGTTATGGGAATATGTGGCATGGTTCTATTGGGGATTCATAGTGATGGTCGAGCGGGAAGAGTAATTGGGTGTTGCTCGGTAGATGGAGTATTGGTTATGACCTATCGGGTTGTGTGGTGTATGCTATTTGTTTCATCGTGGGTGTAATGAATTGCTTTGGTTTCAGACATCAAATTGTATGTGGCTGTCGATTTTGAGCAAAGTGACTTGAGGTGTTTCATGTGCAATAGTATTTGGATAGGATCGTGCATTATAGCGAGGCCACGTGCAGATATGACCTTTCGGGGTAGATTCGGGTGTTTTATTTCTATGATGTTAGATGGGATCTTAGCCTGATGTTGTAATGGTACTGATGAGCTTGCGTGTGACGACCCGGCCCGTCGTCACAGGAATTACCACCCCGTTACGTTGAAATTGTATGTTTTATGCTTTTATATTAGTGTTAAAGTCTATGGGTGAGTTAGGAGTGATTTGGACTGGAAATGAGGCATATAGCCTTTTTGAAAGAAACTTGAATAAGGAAAGTCAACCCGGAGTTGACTATTTGGTTAGAGGGCTCGAAATCGGATTCTGATGATTTGGTTAGTTCCGGGAGGTGATTTGTGACTTAGGGGAGCGATCGGAATTGAATTTGGAGGTCCGGTGTAGAAATAGGCTTGAATTGGCTAAGGTTGAATTTTGGCGAAATTCGAACGGTAGGTGAGATTTTGATCCGGGGGTCGGAATGGAATTCCGACAATTGCACTAGCTTCGTTAGGTGATTTTGGATGTGCCTGCAAAATTTCAGGTCATTCGGGCATCGTTTAGTCGGATTTGTGATTGATTGTGTAATTCGGAATGTTTTAAGGAATTTAGGCTTGAATTCGATGCGAATTATGGGTTTTGATGTTGTTAGACGTGTTTTGAGGATTTGAGCAAGTTCGAGTAAGGTATTAAGATGTGTTGGTGTGTTTGGATGAGGTCCCGGGGGCCTCGGGGTGTTTTCGGATGGTTAAACGGGAGAAAATGTGGAAAATTGCAGGTTTTGATCGCAGAGGCTGAAAGGACCGCAGGGGCGGAAGAAATTCTGCAGAAGCGGACGCGCAGGGGCGGTTCGTGGGTCGCAGGAGCGGGATTTGCCGGATAGGCATGGTTTCGCAGAAGCGACCAATTGGTCGCAGAAGCGGTTCCGCAGGGGCGGAAAATGGCCCGCAGAAGCGAAAATCGCAGTGAGTTAAGTGTATCAGAAGTTAGAAAATTTCCGAAACATTTCACACATTTGGGTCTCGGCTTTAGAGGCGATTTGGGCGATTTTGAAGAGAAACTCAAGGGAAATCATCAGGTAATCAACTATGGACTTAAACTATGATTAGTATTGGTAATATTATGCAATTATATCATGCAAATGGAGAAATTTGGGGTAATTTATGGAGGATTTAGCCCTAGGCTTGAACTTTAGAAAATCAAGGTTTTGAATGAGCAAATGGAGTCCGAATTTGGTAAAATTGATATGCTTAGACTCATATCGAGATGAGGGTTCCGAATATGTGACTTTTGTAATTTTTCGACAAGCGTACCGAAAGTCGGGTTTTGACAACTTTGGGAATTTTGATGTAAATTGAGTTGTTTTGATTGGGTGTCGTCCCATTGGCCTAATTTGTTGTATTTCTACTGTATTTGATCAGATTCTATGCGTGCGGAACTTGATTCTCGTGGCAAGGGCATTGCGGAGTAGTCGTCGCGCCGTATTGAGGTGAGTAATAGATGTGGGTGATGACTAGCGGGTTCGAAACCCCGGTATATCACTTTGTGACACTGTATAGCGGCGAGACACGTACTCCCTTGTGAGTGCGGGGTCGATTGTGATTGGGGGACTATGGCTTAGTCCGACTTGTTGATACTGTGTTATGACATTGGCTATTCTTGAGCCGTCGAACCTCCTTCTCGGATGGTTGCATATATATATATATTGTGATAATGGCCACTCTTGAGCCGAGGAACCCCCTTCTTGGGCGGTTGAGTATACTTGTGGGCCGTGAGCCAATTATTGGATCCCACGAGGATCGTTATCATTGTCTTATCATATTGACATGTTAGTTACTACCAATCCGTAGCTATCTCTGTTATCATGCTACTTCCAATCTCTGGAACTTGATATTACTGTTTTCAACTGAAAAATGATAAAAAGGGTTTTCAAACTACTTAGAGCCTGTAAGGCTGTATTTGCATATTAGCTGACTCGTAGTGGATCGGGCTGCGCGCCGCAGCAGTATATATGTTGGATCGGACTGCACGCCGCAGTGATATTGTGCTTGGGCTGTAGGAGCCCCTCCGAAGTCTGAACCCCCACAGTTAGCACGGGTACCAAATTTGGATCGGGCTACACGCCGTAGCGGTTATATCATGCATTGCATTGCATTTAGCTACATCTCGTAGTTGTTATACTGTTTTGCTCGTACTTGTTGGTACAGGTACAGTTGATATTGGTTCTGTTACAGGGTATTTGATTACAACTTTACATACTGCTTTATTGTGGATTTCTTGTCTACGCTGTCTTACCCCTGTTTATTACCACTGAGTCTGGCAGTACTCATTTTACTCCCTGCACCTTGTGTGCAGATCTAGGTACCTCTGAGCAGTCCTGATCCGGTAGTTGTTCGAGGCGACCTTTGTGGATATTCGAGGTAGCTGTAGAGTCCGCAGGACCCAATATTCCTCCTCACTGTCTCTTGATTTTGTATTAACTTTTCTTTCTGCACTTGGTATCTTGTAAACCTTATACACTCATGTTCAGTAGAGGCTCATGACTCTTGACCCTTCGGTCTATGGGAGTTGATGTATTGTGGGACTTGGTTCCCCATTTTCGATATATGTATCGTTGTTGCTTCATGAATTAATATGCTTAAATGAGTTAAATAGAGCTTCTAACTCCGTTGTTGATATTGATTAGTCAGGCTGGCTTAGCAATGTGTTGGGCGCCATCACGACCAGATTTGGGGTCGTGACATTGCAGTACAGTTCTTTCGTTTGAGTTGTTTTCTATGATTTGAGTGTGTTTAGACCGTTTCCTATTGGTGTGCGTATTATGCAAGTTGTGGCTTAGGACTATATTGAGGTGTCATATCACCGGAGTGGTGGTTGGATTTGTTGTGATCGTTGGGGTTGCTAATAAATACAAACAGATTTGATTTCATCTTGTTGGAAGGATAATATCGACGTTCAGCTCGGAATCTGCGGTGGTATAAGTCAAAAAGGGAAGTGGCTTCATGAACGATTGATTTGAGAGATGGTTATAGTTTATTTCGTGTTTTATTTATCGTTGGCAGTATAGAAAAGTGTTGGAATAATGCTTTGGTTGATAAGAGATCCTCTACCGGTATCCGAGTGTTGTAGGCAACTATTGTGAATAAAAGTTATCATTTCGAGTGTTTGGGTTATGTAGTATATCATATGATTGCACCAGAGGTTACAAGTATGGGTTATTATAGCTGGTTTGGGCTTATTCTGAATATAGATGTGAGGTTCTGATCTTGTGTATGATTTCGGAAAGTGCAATGTGGTTCTATGGTTTTGGGCTGGACGGATTGTGAAATTTCAGTTATGTTGTGTTATCAAACCTATGCGAGATAGGTTGACGTGGGATCACCCCCAGGTATATGCTTGGTAAGGTTATTCAGCTATTGGTTGGCTTTTAGGACAACTCTGGGTACACTCGAGGACGAGAGTTTGTTTAAGTTGGGGAGGATGTGACAACCCAACCCGTCGTCTCAAGAGTTTCCGCTCCGTTTCCACATTTTATGCTTCTTCATGTTTCATTATCAGTATTTGGTATGTTAAAGTTGATTTGGATTGGTTTTGGTAGAAGGTAAGACACTTAGTCTCTTTAAGGAAGGCTTGTTTTCGAAAAGTCAACCAAAAGTTGACTTGTGTGTTAGAAGGCTCAGATGTAATTTCCGGTGAATCAGTTAGCTTCGGGGGATGATTGGTGAATTAGGAGTGCAATCGGAATTGATTTTAGATGCCCGGTGTAGAATTAGACTTGAATTGGCGAAGTTAGTATTTTGACGAATTCTGGTTGATAGGTAAAATTTTGATCCGATAGTCAGAGTGGGATTCCGAGAGTTGTTGTAGCTTCATTAGGTAATTTTGGATATGTATACAAATTTTCAGGTTATTTGGAGGTGTTTTGATTGGTTTTTTGATCGAATGCGTGTTTCGAAAGTTTTTGAAGAACTTAAGCTTGAATTCGATGTAATTTGATGATTTTGGTGTTAATTGAGGTGTTTTGATGATTGGAGCAAGTTTGAATAATGTTTTAAGATGTGTTGGTACTTTTGGTTGAGGTACCAAGGGTCTCGGGGTGATTTCAGATGGTTATCGCAATGAATTTTGTAGTTTTGAAA
>JASVEL010012228.1:0-41731 GCA_032618575.1 Nicotiana noctiflora | reverse complement strand
TATTCTTGAGCCGTCGAACCTCCTTCTCGGATGGTTGCATATATATATATATTGTGATAATGGCCACTCTTGAGCCGAGGAACCCCCTTCTTGGGCGGTTGAGTATACTTGTGGGCCGTGAGCCAATTATTGGATCCCACGAGGATCGTTATCATTGTCTTATCATATTGACATGTTAGTTACTACCAATCCGTAGCTATCTCTGTTATCATGCTACTTCCAATCTCTGGAACTTGATATTACTGTTTTCAACTGAAAAATGATAAAAAGGGTTTTCAAAACTACTTTTGAGCCTACGAGGCTGTATTTGCATATTAGCCGACTGGTAGTGGATCTGGCTGTGCGCCGCAGCAGTATATATGTTGGATCAGACTGCACGTCGCAGTAATATTGTGCTTGGGCTGTAGGAGCCCCTCCGGAGTCTGAACCCCCACAGTGAGCACGGGTGCCCAAATTGGATCGGGCTACGCGTCGTAGCGGTCATATCATGCATTGCATTGCATTTAGCTACATCTGATAAATGTTATACTGTTTTGCTGGTACTTGTTGGTACAGGTACAGTTGATATTGATTCTGTGACAGGGTATTTGATTACAACTTTACATAGTGCTTTATTGCGGATTTCTTATCTGCGCGGTCTTACCCCTATTTATTACCACTGAGTCTGGCAGTACTCATTTTACTCCCTGCACCTTGTGTGTAGATCCACGTACCTTTCAGCAGTGATCCGGTAGCTGTTCGAGGCGACATCGTGGATATTCGAGGTAGCTGTAGAGTCCGCAGGACCCAATATTCCTCCTCACTGTCTCTTGATTTTGTATTAACTTTTCTTTCTGCACTTGGTATCTTGTAAACCTTATACACTCATGTTCAGTAGAGGCTCATGACTCTTGACCCTTCGGTCTATGGGAGTTGATGTATTGTGGGACTTGGTTCCCCATTTTCGATATATGTATCGTTGTTGCTTCATGAATTAATATGCTTAAATGAGTTAAATAGAGCTTCTAACTCCGTTGTTGATATTGATTAGTCAGGCTGGCTTAGCAATGTGTTGGGCGCCATCACGACCAGATTTGGGGTCGTGACATTGCAGTACAGTTCTTTCGTTTGAGTTGTTTTCTATGATTTGAGTGTGTTTAGACCGTTTCCTATTGGTGTGCGTATTATGCAAGTTGTGGCTTAGGACTATATTGAGGTGTCATATCACCGGAGTGGTGGTTGGATTTGTTGTGATCGTTGGGGTTGCTAATAAATACAAACAGATTTGATTTCATCTTGTTGGAAGGATAATATCGACGTTCAGCTCGGAATCTGCGGTGGTATAAGTCAAAAAGGGAAGTGGCTTCATGAACGATTGATTTGAGAGATGGTTATAGTTTATTTCGTGTTTTATTTATCGTTGGCAGTATAGAAAAGTGTTGGAATAATGCTTTGGTTGATAAGAGATCCTCTACCGGTATCCGAGTGTTGTAGGCAACTATTGTGAATAAAAGTTATCATTTCGAGTGTTTGGGTTATGTAGTATATCATATGATTGCACCAGAGGTTACAAGTATGGGTTATTATAGCTGGTTTGGGCTTATTCTGAATATAGATGTGAGGTTCTGATCTTGTGTATGATTTCGGAAAGTGCAATGTGGTTCTATGGTTTTGGGCTGGACGGATTGTGAAATTTCAGTTATGTTGTGTTATCAAACCTATGCGAGATAGGTTGACGTGGGATCACCCCCAGGTATATGCTTGGTAAGGTTATTCAGCTATTGGTTGGCTTTTAGGACAACTCTGGGTACACTCGAGGACGAGAGTTTGTTTAAGTTGGGGAGGATGTGACAACCCAACCCGTCGTCTCAAGAGTTTCCGCTCCGTTTCCACATTTTATGCTTCTTCATGTTTCATTATCAGTATTTGGTATGTTAAAGTTGATTTGGATTGGTTTTGGTAGAAGGTAAGACACTTAGTCTCTTTAAGGAAGGCTTGTTTTCGAAAAGTCAACCAAAAGTTGACTTGTGTGTTAGAAGGCTCAGATGTAATTTCCGGTGAATCAGTTAGCTTCGGGGGATGATTGGTGAATTAGGAGTGCAATCGGAATTGATTTTAGATGCCCGGTGTAGAATTAGACTTGAATTGGCGAAGTTAGTATTTTGACGAATTCTGGTTGATAGGTAAAATTTTGATCCGATAGTCAGAGTGGGATTCCGAGAGTTGTTGTAGCTTCATTAGGTAATTTTGGATATGTATACAAATTTTCAGGTTATTTGGAGGTGTTTTGATTGGTTTTTTGATCGAATGCGTGTTTCGAAAGTTTTTGAAGAACTTAAGCTTGAATTCGATGTAATTTGATGATTTTGGTGTTAATTGAGGTGTTTTGATGATTGGAGCAAGTTTGAATAATGTTTTAAGATGTGTTGGTACTTTTGGTTGAGGTACCAAGGGTCTCGGGGTGATTTCAGATGGTTATCGCAATGAATTTTGTAGTTTTGAAAGTTCTGTCCCAGCTGATATCTGGTGTTTTCGCTTCTATGGAAATGGACCGCAGAAGCGGTTCCGTAAAAGCGAAGGTATAGTCGCAGAAGCGAAAGTGGAGCCTGGGGGGAGTTCCGCAGAAGCGTACATGTGGACCGCAGTAGCGGTCTCGCTTGTGCGAGTGGTTGACCGCAGAAGCGGTCTTGGGTAAAATTTGAGGAATCGCAGAAGAAGAAGAAAACCGCAAAAGCGGTGTCACAGAAGCGACATTATTATCGCATAAGCGAAAAGGGATGTTCACAGGTATTAAATTCTATCTTCAAGAATTTTTGGAAGAGCACAACATTTTCACTTCGGACTTGGAGCTTTTTGTGCGATTTTGGAGAAGGAATCAATGAGATAAGAAATTCTAAGCCTAAAACATAAATCTAATGTGTTATTACATTGATTAAGGGAGAAAAATCAAGGAATCAGAGGTCAAAAATGGAGGTTACAGCTTGAACTTAAGAAAAAGAAAATTTGAGGTTTGAGGAGCATTTGAGCTCGGATTTTGGTAAATTTGATATGTATAGACTCATGGTGGGATAAGGAATCCGGTGATATTAATTTTCTAATTTTTTGAGAAGTGGGCCCGGGGCTCGGATTTTGCTAATAACAAGATTTTTGCTATTTTTTGATTGTTTTTTATTGGATATTGTCCCATTAGTATATTGTGATGTATTCGCTTTGATCTTGGATAAATTCGACGCGTGTGGAGGCCGATTTTAGGGGCAAAGGCATCGCGAGCTAGAGATTTTATCGGTTTGAGGTGAGTTATGATTGTAAATGATATCCTCAGGGTTTGAAACCCAGGATTCACATACCGTAGTGCTATATTAAGGTGACTTATATGCTGGATAGCAAGTGTGGGGTAAAGCACCATTAGGGATTGTGACTTGGTCCATTCCGGTTCTTGATTTTACCGTGTATTTGACTAAACTTATTTGATATTATCATGATTTGGGTTGATTGTCATATTTGGGCTTCGTGCCAATTATTTGCACCCCTTCAGGTATTTTTATGACTCTCTTCTCACTATTTGAACTCAGTCCAATTGAATTACACTGTTTCATGAACTCAGCTATATGTTTACTCAATCTTGGGATTTAAATGATATTTGAACTAGTGTTTGAGCTGAGCACTTTTGTTTTATTGATGCCCGAGGGGCTTATGATATTTTCTGGACTGAGTGAGGCTTTTAGGCCTTGAGCGTGAGGTGAGGAGGCTTCTAGGTATAGGTGTTAAACGGGTCGGGTCAGTCTGGTTCTGGACCGGCCCAGACCGGTAGAACCCGGAATCGGCTCGGACCGGTAACTGTGGCTGTGCTGGGTTTGGACGGCTTAAATTTTTGAAATGGTTACCCGGCCTGGTAAAACCCGTTAGATGAACAGTGCTATTAAACCGGTTAACCAGCCTCGCTCGGACCGGCCCGAAATGTGAATATAATATTAATATACTCTGAATATCACTATACTATAAATATACCATAATATACCAATTATTGTATACTAAACATAATTTACAATTATTGGAATTTAACATATAGTGTAAATATTTAGGGTATAAAACTATAAATGCTCAAATCATAGAATATGATGATAACGTATTATTTTTAAAATATACTATATATGTGTTAGTTTAAGATTATTAGACAATTCGTATTATTTTAAAATTATTAGACGTATTTATGCTTAATAATTTAGTTTGTTAGATTAATTTGAAATATTATTAATTTATTATGCATGAAAATTTAGTTTTACTAATTTTTTGTTAATTTACTTTTCAAATGCAAACTTTAATTTTGAATTTTGAAATAAATGTCGTACTTGCAATTTATAAGTGTAATTTTTTCCAACTTCCTTGTAATCTTTAAATTTGTACAAAGTATTAATATAACTTACAATAGTTACATAAAATTCCAAAAAACAAAAAAATTAAAAATACACTAAACCCAGCCCGGCCCCCTCAACCTGTAACCCTTATGGTTTAATTTTTATCCAGATTAACCCGTACCCGTTAAACCATTAAAACCCAACCCGGAACGCGCTTAGAACCGGACCCGTACGGGTCAAAAAAATTCAGGCCCGGCCCACCCGTTAGACACATATACTTCCAGGCCTCGAGTGATATGTGAGGAGGCTTCCAGGCCTCGAGTGATATGTGAGGAGGCTCCCAGGCCTCGAGTGATATGTGAGGAGGCTTTCAGGACTTGAGTGATAAGTGAGGAGGCTTTTAGGCCTCGAGTGATATGTGAGGAGGCTTTCAAGCCTTGAGTGTTATGTAAGGAGGCTTTTAGGCCTCGACGATGTGTGATGAGGCTTTCAGGCCTCGGGTCTGATGTGAAAAGGCTTTCATGTCTCATGTTGATATGTACAGGCTTGCAAGCCTTGTTTTATATGCCATGTGGTGGCTTGATATAACGTTTGGGCTGTAGGAGCCCCTCCCGAGTCTGCTTCCCCACGGTGCGCGAGTACCCATGTGATTTAAGAGTGAGCCCGAGGGGCTGATGTTATACTGTGTGAGTGATACTAAGCCCAAGGGGCTAAAATTGTTCGGAGTGATGTGATACTGTGCCCGAGGGGCTGAAACTGTTCTGAGCAATATTGAGCCCGAGGGCCTGGTACTATTTTGAGATATGCCCGGGGGAGAACTTTTATGTGCTCATCTTGCATATTGATTTGTCTTTACCTGTTTCACTGTGGTATTTGTGTCTGGGGGGTGAATTTTCTGTGCTTATCAGCACTAATCATTTTGAAATCGTTTTCGTAATTATTAAAAATATCATTTTCAAAGGAGATTTGAACTGAACCAAGGTATTTCTAAAGATTTCATAGATTTTACTATTTTTTTCAGAAAATTGTACCCGACTTCAATACAGTATGTTGGTTGCTTTACATGATTTCTTGCTGCTCAGTTATTATTTACTTTTATTACTCACTGAGTTGGAGTACTCACTTTACTCCCTGCACCTCGCGTGCAGATCAGAGACTAAGTTAAATGGAGATTAGCAAGATGACCGCCAGTGTTCGCAGCGCCGCGTGTTCTTCCTTTGTTTTATTAGTCCTATTGTTATATTTCAAACTTGTAGCGATAGTCCTACTCTAATAGTTTCTCATGACTTGTGACACCCCGGTCGGGCTGTGTTGGGATGGTTCCTTATTTTTATCACTTTTCTTCCGCAGTTATGAAAATTTTATTAATGTTTTAGACTTATTCATGCTAAGTAATTATTAAAGAGGTATTGGTGTTCTGTTGGATGGCCTTGTTCTCATGAGAGCCGTCATCACGATCGAATTTGGAAATTAGGTCGCGACACCCATACAAATATATACCATGTTAGTATATGGAATATAATAAGCAAGTTGTTTTGCGAATATTTAGATTGTAATATGAACATGTAATTTTCTCATACTTTTATTGCATCCTGTATGTTTTGGCACAGTAGTATAATTGCAGGTAGTTGTAGCAATATTCTAGAGCAATTATATGCTCTGTTGGTATACAAGTTTACTATATTGGTATCACATGGTACTAGAAGTCTTTTTTGCTACTTATAATTTTATTGTATTTTTTAATATTTTATTATCAATTTTATGCTAACTAGTAGTATATATGAAGATTTGATTGTCGTAGATTATATTTTCTTGCTCTATAGCTGGCTGTATTACTGCTAATGATAGAGCGTGTAATGTTATTTGTAGGGAAAGTACTCAAAGTTTGCATGACAACCACGTGTTGATTCTTAGAATCTGATTATGTAATTTATGGTGCTTAGCAGCAGTCAGTGTGATATTTAGTGAATTTGATCAAGTGACAATTAATATTATTTCAGTTTGATAATTGAATTTAAAAAATGAGAAAGAAAAAAATATATATTGTACCAGTTATATTAAAAGAAGGTGAACAAATATTTATAATATCAGTTAATTTTTTCTTATTGTACAAAAAGAATAAGAAAAGTAGTGAAAAAAGTAAATGAAATTATATTACGAAGAGAAACAGAATATAAAAAAAAAGTTAAATGAAATTAAAAATGAAGAAAAGAAAACAATAAGAAGAAAACAATAAAAAGGAAAAGAAGAAAAGAAAGAAAAAAAGGAAAAGAAGCATAGAAATATAAAAAAGAATTGGAGAAGAAAGAAAAACTTTCACAAAAATAATTATGGGTAGAAAATATAATTAGTTTGATAGGTAAAAAAATAAATAAGTAACAAAAATAAATAATTTTATTTATGTGGATAAGTACTGTATCATTCTCCTATATATAATTTGAAATACCAGGCAGTCCCTTACCAACCCAGGTAGGTGACAATCGCACTATACCTAATTATTTTGCTTCACCATATGTTCAACTATAAAGCGAGTACCTAAAAGAATAAACCAACAGCTAACTTCGTCGTCAGCTTTCCAAGAGATAAAAATGGTTGTAAACTAACCGTTAAACGAACGAACTTAATTATGATCCTTGGCTTTTGCGAAGAGAGACATATGCCCCTTCAAGTGTTTTAAGGTCATTATATCCTAACTTTTCCAAATAATCTATACAAATATATACTATTTAATGCATTCTCTCTTTTTCTTTATTTTTTTGTCGTTGTTGCCTGTTGGATTCCTTACAAGGAGCTTTGACTTAGATCCTTGGAGGGATGGAGAGATCTTGGTTTCCGCATAATGTACAAGTACACGACCAAATTAAATCTCATTAGGGCTTAAATTAGAACGTAAATACCTTTAATTATAAGGTTAATATGTATTTGTTATAGAAGATTAACTGGCTGCACCCTACAATGGCATGGACGGATATTCCATAAGCAAATAAAGCAACTGCTTTAGGCCCCACATTTATGGGGACCCTGTTTCTTGTTACGCCTAACATGTTATGTATAAGTTTAACAAAATATTTTGTAAAGTAAAAATGTTTGATTTCTTTTTTTCACAAGTATAGAAGGATTTGAAACTGTTCTGATTTCTGCCATTAAAATTGCACTAGAATGAATATCAAACCTGAATTTCACTACAATGGGTTCTACTTTACTAAATCATTATGTGTTTTCGAAACATCACAAGTAGAGTTTTTTTTAAGGAGAATCACTCGGTGCGGGACCTCCTGTGTGAAGTCGGGTGATGTTTAACAATTCAGGCAGAAAATATTGAAAAGCGCTAATAATGCAAGACCTCTTTTCTCCTTACACGGACGAAAAAAAGTGTTATGTCTCATTTTTTATGTCACTACTAATTATACTTACTATCTATAGTTGATACTCCTTTTGTCCCGTTTTATATGAAAGGTTTTGAAGTACTATAATCAAAATACCTAATTCTTTTGTGTAAATTCTGACATAGGTTCGTCAAGTTTTTAAAATAAACTTTATAAATATATGTGAATATTAGGTGAAAAATACTCTGAATTCAAGTCAGATAAAAAACATTTGACTTCCAAAATATATGTACCACCTTCATATAAAATGATTTTTAGGAAATAAGTAACAGTTATTTCTTAGATGACTAAATAGTGTAATAACTTTTTTGTGAATAACTATCATATTTGTGAAGACTGTGGAAAGCCATGCTAGAGTTTAGGACACCGCCTGTGTCGTAGGATTTTTTTTCTTCTCATCCTTGTACCTCAAAATACATGACTTCGAGAAATTTTAGAATTATTAAATTGATTGGCTACCTTAATTTTTACTTTGTTGGTTCAATTCCCCTACCTTGTAATCTCTTCCCCACTCCTCCTATAAAAAAAATGCTAGTGTTATTCCCTGTTAACGATATAACGGAAATAGAAAAAGAAAAAAAAGAAGGGAAATTTTCATAACTACAACTTCTATAAGAGTATATTACATTATCTACAACTATTATTTGATTTACATTTTGTACAATTGTATTTAGCATATAAACACACATGCTTAACAAATGAAAAATGTGATAATGGGCTGAACGGAACTAAGTAGGATTTTCACGGGCCAGTACTATTGCAGATTGGCAGCCCATTACGCATCTGCTTGATGACACCGGATTAGATTCTGAATCTAAATAGGAAACAAGACACTGTATAGCTGTGGTAAAAAATAATAGTTGAAAAATATATAAAAATTTATATATTTATATATTCTGTATATTATTTACAAAAATTATACAAATTTTATATATCTTTTTTCCTACTAAATATAATAATTTTTTGCGTTGGCTAAAAGTAATAATACTCCATCTAAATACTTATGCATGTCTACTTCCAGTATGGAAAAGGTACAAATTCCTTAATAAGCTCAAACGCCCAAAAAAAGGTAAATTAAAACTATGGAATTTAGGGCTCGTTCATTCGATGAGCTTCCTGCCTTTCGTTGTTGACTTACAGTATGTACGACGGTACAAATTGATTAATAGGCTGAAAGCAAAAATTAATTAAAACTATAAGGTTGAAGGCTAGCTCATTTGGGCAATTCCTACTTTACATTTGACTTACAATATGTACAAAAGTACAAATTACTTAATAGGCTCAAAAAAAAAAAAAAATACACCTATAAGGTTTAAGGCTAGATCATTTGACGAGCTCCAGGTTTTATATGGACTGTGCGTAGAGGGACGTGCTTTCGAACTGCCCACCACTGGAGAGGAATGACACGTGCACAGTTGGCGGATATGATGGGGCAGTTAACTGGTTTGAGACCGCAGGGTGACCCGGGTGACAGTCAGGTGGCTTTATCATTCATTAGAGATCAGATGGCGGAATTGTACCCAGATATTACCCACGAGACAGAGCATCTTCGAATTCAGAGGTACACTGGTTGACGTTGCTCCTGCTTTTCGGGTGTGTCTTGTTTTCGGACACCTTGGGAAACAAAGTGAGTATGCACTTTCTTCATTGTCTTGAGCAGCTGGATGAGCTACCCAGTATAGCTGGGGTGCTACTGTTCTGGCGTATCTCTATAGGAGCATGTGTCGGGCGAACGTAGATCCAGTGGTTGATATATGTGATTTTCTGCCCCTCCTTCAGGCACAAAAAATTTCCGAATACATTGTTTGTTACCCCAAATTCTATATCGCGAAATGACTCATAAATTTACATCAATATTTTATCTTAGGTTTGGGCCGGGCAGCGGATCATGCCGTTGCAGCCACCTCTACCAGTTCTTCTTCCCAGTGAGGATTATCCGTTTCTCCCTCTAGCCATCAGGTGGATTCTCCGGCGTGGGAACTACCGAGGGACGGATGCTCACCATTATCTCCCCCTTCTTAGGGATGTGTTAGATATGTTGGTGGACGGACATGTAAATATATACCTATACTTGATTGTTTTAAATTGCGTTGTGTTTTGTGTACTCAATTTTATGTTATTATTGGTAGTTCATCTGGACGCCATACATCATCGAGTTGCTTGGTCACCTACCCGCTTGTTGCTCAGTCGACCGGTTGATTTGGAGCACCTCTGTTCCGTTGATCTTCTGGAATTTTGTTGAGTATCATGCGACGAAGCATGTACTTTGATAGTTTGGTCGTCCTCAGCCTACCGAGGGATCCTGGATGGGAGCCTACTCACTATTAGCAGGACGACCGTTCAAACATGGACCGTAGTATGTTGGGTGGCTACAGCAGCAGATAGCTTATTGGAAGGACTGAGCTGAGCCCATCCCGCTACCACCTACAGTTTTCCAGGAGACTACTATTCATCTATATGCTAGGTGGTATTGCCGTCATACCCGATTGATGATCGGGAACCCCGTTCATGTTTGGCGAGCGCTACAGACCGTACACTAGGAGGCACGAGGCACTGGTATGTTTTTGTGACTTATTAATATCTTATAATTGTGATATAGAGTTATTTAATTACTATTTGAAATGTTTCATAGGCTATTGGGCTTCATCGTATCTACCAGTCGGGACAGGAGATGCAGCAGTGTTCGGGCATCCTTGAAGTGGGTGAAGTATGGTCGGGAGGTGGCTCAGATGGCTCGTCTGACACTATTGCATGCGAGAGATGCCGAGAGGTTAGACCATAAGCCTTAGTATGTGGCTCTAGAGGCCTTCTAGAGGGGTAGGCCAGTCCTACGATCCAGGGGTAGGGCACCAGCAAGGGGACCCCCACCAGGCAGGGCTGCCCCACGGGGTCGCAGGGGACGACGAGGAGGTGGCCAGCAGGGGGGAGTTGAGGTACCTTTTGACCCACCTGCCGATGCACATGATGAGGAGTTCGGAGTTGGGGGCTTTGGAGATGACCAGCAGGGTTATATCCCTCATGAAGATGAGCCTTCCAGTAGCATGCCTTCATATAGCCTTCAGCTATCTTTGCCAGCATCGCAGGTCACCCCATCAGGAGCATTGTCGATCATGGGTACATTCGACTGGGATGTAGATCAGTACTTCGCATGCAAATCTACTACAACTGAGGATCGGCTGGCCCGGGACGTGGATGGCGGGCGCAGGTTGAGTTATCCATCGTCCTTGGCAGTTCATGTGGTATGTTTGTATTACATTAATATTTCAATTTGTTTTCTTTTCCTTAAATCGCTGCAATTAAA
This sequence comes from Nicotiana noctiflora, assembly GCA_032618575.1. NCBI lineage: Eukaryota > Viridiplantae > Streptophyta > Magnoliopsida > Solanales > Solanaceae > Nicotiana > Nicotiana noctiflora. The sequence continues at coordinate 30,710 of JASVEL010012228.1, read as the reverse complement.
TAATTGTAACTTTCTTATGCAGTCTTCGTCTCGGCCCATCTCTGAGGACACTACATGCAGTGATAAGCACACCATCGATACATATACCCAGGCGGTCGACGAGACCATGGTGAGAAAATATTTTCTTATTTAAAATAATAGTACATTCTGTAGGTTAAGATAAGGGATAATTTCACATAAGAACAAGTGAGCTGCCCATTGTTGTTTCGTTTTGAGCAGGTTCAGCTCGGGATCAAGAAAAACAAGAAAATCAACAAAAAAGAGAGTCATCAAGAAAAACAAGAAAATCAACAAAAAAAGAGAGTCATCAAGAAAAACAAGAAAATCAACAAAAAAGGAAGATTCTGCATCACCGGAAAGGGAAGAAGAGCAAAAGCTAGATTAGGAACAATTGTAATTGTAGGATCATAGCTTAGAATAGCTTCTTCATTTTACATTTTCCCCCCGGTGTAATAAGGAGTAAGCCAGCAGGTCTCAACAGTGTCAATGCAACAGTGAGTTTGGTAGTTTTTAAAATTGCCAGACCTTCCCGAACTACACTGACCTGATTCCTGTTTAGCCCAGGATATGTAGGCAACCTCTAAAGCAGGGTGCGGTCAAAAGGTTTTCAAAAAATGCTTTCACGGAATATGCCGATATGCAAAAATCTCTCATTACTGCTCACTTATCTTTGCACAGAAACTCTTCGTGTTCCCGAGCAAAGAGGGGCAACTGTGAGCACATGATTTTTGCACTAAGCCTTTAAATTCCAAAATTAAAATAAATATGTTTTTGAGTGCAATTACTTGCTTTGTTTGAAATTAGTTATATTTTTGTGTGTTTGAATAAGTAAGAAATTAGAAAAAATCAAAAAAAAATAGTAGTAAATAATTTGTTAGTTTAGTTAATTAGGAAATTAGTAAAATAGCTTAAGTAGTAGAAATTAGGAAAAAATAGCAGAAAATTACCAAAAAATATTAGAAAATTAGAGTAAATAGGAAGTTAGGTTTTGTAATTTTTCATAAAAGAAAAAGAAAAAAAAAGTATAAAAGAAAATGCATAAAAATCATTAAAATCGGAAAAATACAAAAAAATATATAGCTTGTGTATAATAAAGATGGGCCAATTGGACTGAATTGTTTGGCCCAGCATATTGGCCCAAAGAGACGGCCCGCCTGGTTTTATAATCATCTTGATCTCGGCCGTCCATTTTGATATATCCAACGGCCGAGAATATTAGGTGAATTATTGGTATAATTGAATAATTGGGAGTCAATCTGAGCCGTCTGTGTGATTGGATCCAACGGCTGGATACCTTTAGTCTCATATGCGATGATGCTACGTCGTTTTAGTAACGCCTCCTGGAGCCGTTGATCATCATCAAATGAACGGCTTAGATTTCATCGTATATGTGGCCTATATAAAGGCCTTGTCTGAAGACGGCCGCTCATTTTACACAATTCAAAACCCTAGAGACGGCCGCCCCTGTATCTCTCATCTTCTTCATGTCTTCAACCCCAGAAAACCCTAGGCGGCCATGGCGGCCACCACCTTCCACGGTGGTCGCCGGCCTCCCTTACCTCTCCCATCTCCTTCTTCTTTCTCTTCACTCATAGCACACCCAAAAAACCCCAGAAAATACCTCGTTCTTCGAAGTCCCGGTCACCGGAATCTTCGCCGGTGACCACCAAAGTATGAGAACCCACTTGAAACCAATGCCATTCTCTTCATCTCCACTAGATCTACCCAACCATACCATTGGCTACCTTCGAATCTCACCCAATCGTTTCGAATATCCCAAAAAGGGTCGTCGGAACCCTAACTCCGGCGACCCCAAACTCAACCCTCAATCAAGACCTCATCTTTTACACCCCCAAAACATCCCTCTGCAATCCAAACTCAAAAAGGCCTCATCTTTAGGCCTAAAAGAAAAACCAGAAGAAAATTGAAAGAAAAAGAGTTCTGAAAATGAATAAAGAAGAAAAGGAAACAAGAAGAAAGGTCTGGGAGAGTCTGAAAGATTAGAGAAACAGAGAAAAAGAAAGAGATTAGGAAGCTCGGGGGACAGGCCCCGCGAGCTAAGTCCCTGATCCCTTTGATTGCTTTCTATGCTTTATCTCTATGTATTTTTGTTTCGATTTGCATGCTTATGAGTGCCTTTTGTTTCTGTTCATCATGTTAGTTCTAGAGCCTTGTTTTGCATACTTCTCTGATAGACATAGAGTCTTGTCTTAGCTTCTTCTTTGATTCATGCTTTCTTTGCTTGATTTCGCATGTCTTAACTTGTTCTTTTGAGATCCTGTTTAATGTTAGGGTGTTTATGATCATCTTTTATTGTCCTGTTTTGACTATTTATTACTAGGGTTCTTTGTATATTCTGTTTGTTTTGAGTTAAAAAATCTATATTTCCCTCTTCATCTTCTGGGTATTGTAGTTATTGATCCGTTAGTTTTCAACAAGCATGATTGCTCTTCTTTTTATGATTCTTTACATGACTAGTTGTTTAGTCATTAGGTTCACCTGACTGGTTTGGATTCTTGTTTCCATGACTTAACTTGAAACTCTCTCTTTGACCTCTGATAATAGTAGTTTACTTCATCTTGTTAGTTTAGATATCTTTTTTCCATGTTTTTGGACTTTAATTTTGTGCTAGTTTATCCTTGTTAACTTTCACTAGTTTGATGCTGTTTCTTCTCATATTTGGACCCTGGCTACCATGTCTATGTTATTCTATGGTCTGTGTGACTAAAGTGAGTCATGTTCCATCTATTATTGGCTATTTTCTAAAGTCTATGCTTCTGTGTGCCTATGCCATGAACCTTTAGTTTTGAAGTTTTCAATGTGTTATATAACATAAACTGCTTGTAACTAAATCTAATTTGACATTGATTGACACATGAAATTGGGTAATGTGAACTGATTAATTAAGATTCAACCCTATCAATTGTTCCCTTCTGAGTTTTGGTTGATTGATTCACACTGTTTGATATTATGTGGCTATACATGTTGAAAATGATTGAATTCTCAGCAGTTCTTGTCAATATGAGCATATGATTTACATTCATTAACTTTAGGAGGATTGGTTATAGCTGTAGTTCTAGGTTCCATAAGTGGTTAGTTTTTAAATAGGATAAAACACTGAAATGATCAAAAATAGGTTGTTAGTTTAATAATTGGCCTAAGAATGGTCAACCTTGCAAAGGGTTGACCAATTCTGTGAGCCCTAACACACAGTCCACCTTTAAACAGTGGCTGGTTGTGCAAAGGGGCTATGTCTGCAAATGCAGACTAGCCCAGGCTCTATATTGAGCCCTGAACAACAAAGTGGCCAAACCTGTAAAGGTTTTGGGCCCAACTGTTCAGTATATGGCTTTGATAGCCCAAGCCAAGTCTCAACTTGAGACTGGCTAGTTCTTAAATAGGTTAATCATAACAACAAAGCAGGCTATGCCTGCAATTGGCTTTAATTAAGAATAAATTGGTCTTAATTGACTGAAATTAGTTTAAAAGTGGCTAAAATTGAAATAGCTCTTAGAAATAAAACTGGCCAGCCCTTAAATACTAATGCTAGGGCTGGCTATTAGTTAAATAGTTCAAAACAAGTTGAAAATCTGCCCTAGGCAAGCTAGTAAATCAGCAGTGCCCTTAGGGGCATAATTGGGTATTAAAAAGGTAAAATAGTAACTAGTAAGAACTTAGGAGGGTAATAGGGACATTCATGCTCCCGATTTCTGCAATTTTGCAGAGATTTAGGGGTATAATGGTCTCCTAAAAATGGGAAATCTGTAAAAATCTTTAACCCCTAAGGTCATACTAGTAAAAAGGCCCCTAAAAGGAATCTTTTGGAACCTTCCAGCACATGCTGGAAGGGTTTTGGTAACTGAAAATGGGACTTAAGTGTATATTTAATAAATTTAGGAGGGGGAGAAGTGGGAGAAAATCCCATAACTTTCTCCCCAAGTTTCAGCTTTAGTATAACTATAAATACACCTTCAAAGAGCTGAAAAAGGGGATTCCACTGGTAGAACAATCTGAGCTAATATTGGGGTTTTCCATTGGAGAGTAATCTGAAACATACCTAAGCTGAAATTCACATAAAAGTTTGAGAGATAAAATAGCAATAGAGCAATAGGATTTTCTGGAATTTCTTGAGTGGAACTCGCTGGTTTCTCTTGGTTTTGCTGGGTTCATTTGCTTGTTAATTTCTGGGTTTCCTTGCTGCTGTGTTGCTGTGTTGTTCTACCCATTTGGATCTTCACTCTACTGTTGCATTGCCCTGTGTGAACCATTGCTGATTACTTACTTCTTCATCCCTTAGAACTCATCGGATTTTCCTTGTTCATCCAGGTACATTTCTCTTACAAATGATGCTGTATTGACGTATTGATGAAATAAAAATGAAGATCCGGATTGGGTTTATGCTGTTATATAGTTTGTAGTTTAAAAATTGTTAGCTTAAACTTGTAATTTGATTGTTGTAGCAGTAGATAGTAGTTGAAAAACGGAAACAAAAAATGTAATAGCTAATAGTGGTGGTAGTATAGTAGCATGTAGTAATTAGTACCTCACCTAGTTAATTAGGTAAAAATCTTAAAAATGAAGTTAGATAATTATCACATGAGTCTCTAATAACAGAAGCTCGTATAAGAGCTAATTAGTATGCCGGCGAGATTAGCTCATTTTGTCAATATCCCTGAGATAGAATAGGAGATTACCATTGAAGCAACTTTAGTGTAAAAATTGGTTTTAGGAGCTTCGAATAGTTCTGGCTCACATCAGTATTAATAATTGAACAATGGCAACTGGGAATTCAGTACTAAAACAGAAGTGATCCAGTGTCAAGACCTAAGACAAATTCCTTAGTCATTTATTGTAATAATCTGGTAATATGACTAGTAATTAGATCAATAGAAATGAGGATAAAAGTGGCTGGTTAATTTAGTTCTCTTCCTAATTAGTTGTAATCATAGAATTTCCTGTACAGTGGCTCTATTCTTTCAATAAATAAAAGCAATTCTAAGTTCAATCCTATCGATTCATGTCTTCTGGTTTTTGCACTTATTGTTATTTCATAGTATACTTATCGGTTTCTGGCTCAAATATGCAAGTTATTTTTAACTACAATGTGAAGACAACAAGAAGAAGTCGAAAGGACTGGGTTTCGAGTACCCGAACAGTCCAAACAGATTAAAAGAAGATCAGGCCCAATTAAACAAGAAATCATATGGGCCGGGATTACTATAGTGTAGCAATGCGATTAAGGAAAGAACAAATCTAGAAAAACATAGTTAAATACTAGTATCCTCTAACGAAAATTGGGATGAGCCTCGCCCGAATAACACCGGGGCCCCCATTTAGTAATGATATAACACAAATAGACCCGGGAAAGCTAATAACTAATTCCATAGCTTCTCCCAAAAGATTTAAAAGCCGATAGACGTTACTTTAAGGCACGATTTTAATATACCTTCCTATGAACGAGTGTGCATTTGGTGCGACTCAAATCCAAATCTCGGCAAAGCCGAAATACACCAAAAGTCATAGGCGTACTGGTTGCGGTATGACTCGAGGCGTGTTTCCGCAATGTCGCAAATTCCTAAAAAATAATATTTAACGTAAAAAGCACATTATGTTGTTAAAAATCTATAACTGAGTCAAACAAAAGTCAAAAACGACAATGGAGCGACCGTGCTAAAACCACGGAATCCGGGAGTGCCTAACACCTTCTCCCGGGTTAACAGAGTTCCTTATCCGGACCTCTGCTTCGCATACATTTCAAAGAGTCAAAATTCCTCGGATTCGGGATTAACCGGTGACTTGGGACACCATTGTCATTCCCAAGTGGCGACTCTGACTAATCTCTAAATATATCCCGAACCGATTGTCCTTAAATTGGAAAAACTCCTTCCCTTACGTTATTTTATCCGTCTCGGGTAATTGAGCGTCAGGGTATACCCTACAAGTGTATTTTATACATCTTACGCATGTTTTGGGTAGTTAAAAAGGGAGGTGTGACAGCTCTGGCGACTCTGCTGGGGATCCAACTCTGAATTTCGATTTCAGGGTTTAAGAACTCGAGCTCCTTAGAACTGCCGTTTGTGTTTTTGTTTGACTTCATTATGTGATTTGAATAACATGCTATGTGCTTTATCGCTTTGATATTATGTGGACTGTATATAAAATTGTGCCGAAAACCCTTCTCTCTTCTCCCCCGGGGATGTGCTTACTGGTTGAGACTCCCCTTTCTGTTAAAGTCACCCTAAATTAAGAAAAATAGAGGCCGGATAAGTTACAAAGCCGATTGACTCCGCGGGTCACCGGTACGTAGCCCCCTCCTCGATTCGAGTTGTCCGCTCGGGTACACGGTCTAGCAATCCATGAAACCATAAGATTTTGAACATAGGTCTAGGACGATTATTTGCATCATGTTTGACTTAGGGGACTCAACACAGGGGTTGGGTCCGTCTAGGACAGGTGACCCGGTATTGAAAAGACCGAGCATGCTATGTGTTGCATTCTATTGTTCTTGATCGTTATGCGGACCGGCAAAAATCCCGAGATTAGGAAAATTGTTGAAAAAGAAAAAAGTGAAGAGAGGAAAATAATGATTTGTAGGTACATGGAAAATTTGAAAATTTGCAAAAAATAGGGGGAACATTTTTTTGAAATAATTGGTCAAATAATCTGACCGAACTACGCAGGTTTGATTCTCGCCGTTAGGTGGGATACGTAGGCAACCCTTAAATGGGTCCAACCACACTTTTAGAAAAAGACCAAAAAGATTTTTCTTTTCAAATAATCGAGGTGATTGCTATTTTTGGAAATGGCCGAATGTTCCGAAAGGACGACGGAAGGCTGTTTTTGCAAAAATGGCCACTTCGAAAATTATTTTCCTTTCATTCAAAAATTGAAAACTTGCATTGAAAAAGATTTTTCCTTTTCTAAATAAAATCACCTTAATAAATGTGCAGGACGAGCACGATGATGAATGAACAATTTTCCCTAAATAAAATCCCTTCGGAGCTGAGATTATGGTGGCAGGACATGGGATCCGATGGTCAAGACTGGGTCAAAAAGTACTTGAAAGGCCTTACGGGGTTACTCGAAATAGTTCCTCGAGGTGATGTGGTTAGAGCGTTGGTCACGTTTTGGGATTCGGCACACAACGTATTTCATTTCCCGGATTTTGAACTTACCCCAACTTTGGAGGAGATTGCCTTTTACATCGGGAAGACCGAGGTTCCGCTGAAAGGAAAATACCCGGTATCTCCGAGGACGGTGACAGTGCATCGCTTCCTCGACTCTTTGAAAATTGTCCGGAATGTTCATAATGAAGATCTGGCCAACGGGTTTTGTTCTTTAAGCTTCATCTACAATAGGTTCGGACACGTTGGGGGTTTCAATGATCCTACCAACAAGTTGTGTTGCAAGTCCAACCGGGCGAAATGGGAAGAACACCGGAGGTTCGCATTTTTGGTGGCATTTCTTGGAGTTGTTGTATTCCCGAGGAAAGATGGTCATATCAATATAAAAGTAGCCGGAGTAGCTACCACACTGACAGTGCAAGAAAACAGTACCCTGGCCCCGATGATTGTCGCGGATATCTATCGTGCTCTCACTGCGTGCAAAGCAGGGGCTAGCTTCTTCGAGGGGTGTAACTTGATCTTGCAAATTTGGCTAATCGAGCATCTGTGTCACCACCCTTCATTCTCGAGCTATGGTTCGACCGATCGGACATGTTTGGAAGAGTTCAATGCGAGGACAAAAGAAGTAAAGTTGCCAGAGGGAGTCCAAGGTTGGATTATGTATCTTCGATCACTAACTGACGGTCAAATTGACTGGACGTATGACTGGTTACCTCCTGACGAGGTGATATACATGCCAACGGAGGGATCGCCGTTTTTGATCATGGGTTTGAAGAGTATACAGCCTTATGCTCCATACAGAGCTTTGCGACAGTTAGGGCGGTGTCAGATTATTCCGAGGGATGGAGACCTCAGTGTGCAAGCCGTGGAGATTGGTCCAGACGGGCAATTCCCGGAAGCAAAAATCCGGCAAATCTGGAACGAATGTCAAAATCTGAAGATTGATACTTGTGTGCCGAATAGAGCAAGAGGGGAGATATCACCTGGATACTCCACCTGGTACCGACGAGGGGTCGAACACGAACGTCTTTCAAAGAGACCTCACTTGCAAGACCTGATAGAGCAATCCGAGGAAAATCTGAAATGGGCATCCAAGGAAAAGGAATATAAGGCAAAAATCAGTCTGTTGGAAGATAAACTAAGAAATCTTCATTTCGAAAGCGGTTTACAAGCGGCATCCGATGAAGTGGAGAAGAAGCAGTTGAAGAAAGAGAATGAGATATTGAAGGCTCAAATGGCTCAAATGAAAATTGCATCCGAGACCCCAGTTCGCTCGGCCCGGGATGAAAAGTTAATTGAGATTCTCCGGCGAAAGGTAAATGACTATAGCTTCGATTTGGATAAAGCGGAGAAAGAGTTAGTCATGGCTCGGAAGCAAATGGATAAGGATGTCGAGAGGAGAGCCAAATTGGTTCAACAACTGCAAGACAAGCATGATGCCGAAATAGTCCAGCTTAGGAAGAAAATAATCTCAGCCACGGCCAAGAGCAACAAGATTATCAAAGATCTTGAGGAAGAAAGAGAATATTGCTACACGACCATGGCTAGATTAAAATTGGAGCTACAACAGGTGCAAAAGGACAACCAACATGTCTTGGACGCTCGCACTCAGCAAATAAGCCGTCTATTGCAAGAAAAAGGGGTCATCAGAGAAAAGATTGTTCGCATCGCCCAATACATCACCCGAAAGACTCAGCTTTGTGAAGATATGACTCGGAGGACTTTTGTATCTGCAGTGAAGTTTTTTGTACAACAAGTCATGGCCGACCTGGATAGGCTTCAAAGGGGTTTAGCATATAGGCCCGCGGCAAGGCCGAACGATGCCTCGCGGGCACTAGGTGCATTAATGTACTCTTAGGTCATGCATCGTCTTTTATTTTTTTTATTTTTTTTAAAACATCACTTTGTAATCAAGGTTTTGAATTATTAATGAGAAAACAAAATGTTGTTACCAATTCTTTTTACTTTATGTCATTTCCTTTATATCCGCTAGGCAAATAAATAGGAGCGTAATTATGAAAATGACAATGAAAAAGAAAGAAAAAGCAAGAAAAGAAAAGAAAAAGAAAAAAAGAGAGAGCAAGAAAAGAGAAAAAGCAAGAAAAGAGAAAAGCAAAAGAGAAAAGAAAAGAAAAGAAGAAAAGAAAGAAAGAAAACAAAAGAGCGGAGAAAGGAAAAGATGATCGAATGTGAGCAGCGGCCGGGATGATGCATAACGATTCAGGCAAATGTGTTTGTTTTTAAAGTCGTTACATCTTATTCATGCGCTAACAACTAACAAGTGTTGATGTTTGTGAGTCCAGATTTTCTAGGCAACTGGCATACTGGCTACCCACTCATACAACACCAGATCCAAAAAGATGACAAAGGCTGTATCCCAGGAGATCGAGGCAACCATTGTAGACCCTGCTCACGAAGAAGAGATCGTGGATGTGGCCGGGATGAAAGAAGAAATGTACAAGTTAAGACAACAGATGGCTGAAATGTACCAGGCCTGGTCGAGAGGTCAACCACTACCAGCCTACCCTGCTAACCCTGCATATGTCCCTCCAGCCAATCCTAACCCCGAGCCACCAACACTGAACTCATCCTCCACCTACCCCGATTACCCTCACTACTATGCTTCCACCTCCCAGATACCACCACCTCCAGCCAAGCAAACATCACCTCAGGTTCCACAAGTCGCTCCTGTATATGTGGCACCTCCGCCCGCTGTTATCCACAAATCCTCTAGCGAACCAATGTTTCACTTCCAGGATTCTCACTACTACCCCCCGGAGCCTACTTTTAGACAACACGAGTCTCACGCTCCCATGATAGAAGCAAGTGCCGGACAGGAAGAGATGGCAAGTAAGTGTAGCCTACAAAGACCTGTGTTTGTTCCCTGAAGTGCAGCTTCCTGCAGGATTTAAGTTGCCAAAGTTCGACATGTACAACGGACACGGGGATCCGGTAGCTCATCTAAGAGGATATTGTAGCAAGATGAGAGGCGCGGGAGGTAGAGATGAATTGTTGATGGCGTATTTTAGCCAAAGTTTGAGTGGATCAGCACTGGAATGGTATACCCGACAGGACCATACAAGATGGTTTGTTTGGGATGATTTAGCACAAGCTTTCGCTAGTCATTTTCAGTACAATCTGGAGATCATACCCGACAGGTTATCCCTTACCAAGCTGGAGAAAAAGCCAGGAGAGAGCTTTAGAGAATACGGTTTTAGATGGAGGGAACAGGCCGCTAGAGTGGATCCACCGATGAAAGAAGGAGAGATGGTGGATTGTTTTCTGCAAGCTTTGGATCCAACCTACTACGGCCATCTAGTGTCGGCAATTGGAAAAAGTTTCAACGAAGTTGTGAAAATGGGAAGTTTTGTAGAAGAGGGTTTGAAGACAAACAAAATTATGAGTTTTTCGGCTATCAAAGCCACAAATCAAGCTATACAGAGCGGAAGCGGAGGAGTGATGGGAAAGAAGAAGAAAGAAGAAGTGGCAACCGTTGAAAGCAGGCCCTGGAGTCGCAACCCACATTATAACCCACCAAGACCCTATCGCCAACACCCGCCAAGCCCGTCAACCCCATATAATCCACCACCACCATCTTACCCGCCAAATCCCTACAATGCACCGAGCCCATATAACCCACCACCGCCACCATACCCACCGACTGTACCACATTACCATCACCCTCAAACCCAAGCTTACCCACCACCACCTCCCCACGTGTGGAGAGCTCAAGCTCCACACAATGTGTACCATACCCAAAACACATACCCAACCCCTAAACCTTACCGAAACCAGAATAGACCCAGGCCGGACGCTGATTGGAAAAACAAAGCAAGAAAGACATTCACTCCTCTCGGAGAGTCATATACCAGTCTTTTCCACAGGTTGAAAGAATTGGGGATGTTGAGACCAATCGCACCAAAAAATCCGAACCCACCCCCGAAAAATCTTGATTCTTCTGTCAGATGTGAATACTGTTCGGGAACATTGGGCCACGATACTGAGAAGTGTTGGCAATTAAAGAATGCCATTCAAGATCTTATCGATGAGAGGAGAATTGAAGTGTAGGCTCCCGAGGCCCCAAACATTACCCAGAATCCATTGCCGAATCACCACGAAACGAATATGATAGAACTGGTGCAGGGTGATGGCAATCAAAAACCATCTCAGGCCGTCATGATGATAAAGTCGAGTGACAAGTTAGAGAAAGAAATTGTGAAAGAGGAAGTAATTGTCGAGAAACCAAAGCCAGTAGTGATGGGAAGTTTAAAGGTGGTAGTTCCAGGTGCAAAGACGATCGTGACTGTGAAAGGAGCAAATGCAGAGCCAGTAATCATAAAACCAGTAGTGCAAATGCCGGTGGTGAATACAAAGACTGTGCCTTGGAACTATAATAAGGTAACAGTAGTTTACAAGGGAAAAGAGATTTCTGGTGAAATTAACGAAACGCATGGACTTACTCGATCTGGAAGGTGTTTTGCTCCAGAGGAACTGAGAAAGATGAAAACGGTAAAAGAAAGTCAACTGAAGAAGCCAGTGTCGGAGGAGGAAGTAGAGGAATTTCTTAAGAAAATGAAGTCACAAGAGTACTCAGTGGTCGAGCAGTTAAGAAAGACCCCGGCCCATATTTCTTTGTTATCTTTGTTGATACATTCAGAGGAGCACCGGAAGGCTCTTATGAAGATTCTAAATGAGGCTCATGTTCCGAAGAAGATTTCAGTGTGTCATTTGGAGAAGATTACCAGCAAAATTTTCGAGTCCAATAGAATCACCTTCTCTGATAGGGAGCTGCCGGTGGAAGGAACTGAACACAATAAAGCATTGTACCTCACAGTAAAGAGTGAAGAGTCAGTCGTGACTAGGGTATTGATTGACAATGGATCGAGCGCGAACATCTGCCCGCTGTCAACTCTAGGGAAGCTGAACATTAGCTCGGATAGAATCCGGAGAAACAGTATCAATGTGAGAGGGTTTGACGGCGGAGGTAAGAACACGTCTGGGAGATATTATTTTGGAAGTGACCATCGGTCCCGTTGATTTTACGATGGAGTTCCAGGTGCTCGATATTGCCGTATCATATAACTTGCTATTAGGTCGACCCTGGATTCATGCGGCCAAAGCGGTACCATCTTCTCTACACCAGATGGTCAAGTTTGAATGGGAGCAGCAAGAGATTGTTGTACACGGAGAGGAAAATGCTTGTAATGTGGTAGCACCTTTTGACGGTACCGATGGGGATCGGGGTCCTTGGGTCTACCAAGTGACGGATGCTGTAGAAGTGAACAAGGTTGCTGAAGGAGAAAAGTTACCAACCCCGACGATGGCACCAACTGCTATAATGGTGGCCAGAGAAATGCTGAAAAACGGATTTGCACCGGGGAGGGGATTAGGCAAAACCCTGCAGGGAGTCACTCAACCAGTTCAGCTTCCGGAGAATAAAGGTACATTCGGCTTAGGGTTCAAACCCACCTTTGCCGATGTCCAAAGAGCCTCTAAAGCCAAGATAAACTGGACCTTGCCCAAACCCATACCCAAATTATCCGACATCTTTATCAGGCCTGGTACAAAACATCAACCATCTGCTGCAGCAAAGTGCATTGAGACCCAACTTGATGAAGAAATGCTTGGTTTTAGGAAAATGTTCTGGGAGGTGAATACGATTGAAGCAGGGGAAGGCACGAGCAACATGGACGTGCAATTTGTGGGGGCCAGAGTCACATTGAACAATTGGGAAGCTACTCCTTTCCTTATCCGGAAGGAGTCTTGGTAGTTAGCTCAAAATGTCATCATTGTTCCCCCGAAAGTTGTTATTTTATAATTTCCCCATTCCCCTCATGAAAAAAAATCATCACCATGTACCCCGAACATCGTTCGTTTCTTTTATTAATGAAATGCAGTCTTTCCTTTTTCTTTCCTTTCGCCTTATTTTTCTTTATTTTTCCTTTTGTACAGTTTTGCATGTGTTGATTCCAATGCCATGTCATGCGTGAAGGATTCTAGACCCAGTTCCGACAATCACGCTACTATACAAGAAATCGAGGAAGATAGTGAAATAGAATGTGAGGATGAGGAAGCCCTGGAGGAAATAAGTAAGGACATGAAACAATACGAGGAAAAACCCAAGCCGAATCTGAGTGATACGGAATCTGTAAACTTGGGGAGCGAAGATGATGTCCGAGAAACAAAGATTAGTGTGCATTTGGAGGCACCCCTCAGGGATGAATTGATAAGGTTGTTACATGAATTTAAGGACATCTTTGCCTGGTCCTATGATGACATGCCCGGGCTTAGCACGGATCTAGTGGTACACAAGTTGCCTATCAACTCTGAATGCCGGCCGGTAAAACAAAAGCTGAGGAAATTCAAAACGGACATTAGCGTGAAGATAAAGGAAGAGGTGAATAAGCAGTTTGAGGCAAAGGTCATAAGAGTTACCAAATACCCCACTTGGTTGGCAAATGTTGTGCCGGTCCCAAAGAAAGATGGCAAAACCAGAGTGTGTGTAGACTATAGAGACCTCAATAAAGCCAGTCCGAAGGATGACTTCCCATTGCCAAACATCCACATATTGATCGACAATTGCGCCAAGCATGAAATCGGTTCGTTTGTGGACTGTTATGCCGGTTATCACCAGATCCTGATGGACGAAGAAGACGTTGAGAAAACCGCCTTCATTACACCTCGGGGAACGTATTGTTACAGAGTAATGCTGTTTGGATTGAAGAATGCCGGGGCAACTTACATGAGGGCAATGACCACAATGTTCCACGATATGATGCACCGAGAAATTGAAGTATATGTGGACGATGTCATCATAAAGTCCAGAAAACAACCCGATCATGTGAAAGATTTGAGGAAGTTTTTCCAAAGACTCCGGAGGTACAATCTAAAACTCAATCCGGCGAAGTGTGCTTTTGGAGTACCTTCAGGGAAACTACTGGGGTTTATTGTGAGCCGGCGAGGTATTGAACTAGATCCATCAAAGATCAAGGCTATTCAAAGTCTACCTCCGCCGAAGAACAATAAGGAGGTCATGAGCTTATTAGGAAGGTTGAATTACATTAGTCGGTTCATTGCTCAATTGACATCAACATGCGAGCCAATCTTCAAGTTGTTGAAGAAAGATGCAGCAGTGAAATGGACCGACGAGTGTCAGGAAGCCTTTGACAAGATCAAAGAATATTTGGCCAATCCTCCGGTGTTAGTTCCTCCAGAACCAGGGCGTCCTCTGATTTTGTACTTGACGGTGCTAGATAACTCTTTCGGTTGTGTGCTGGGTCAACATGATGAGACATGCAAGAAGGAACAAGCCATCTACTACCTCAGCAAAAATTTTACATCTTACGAGGTGAAGTATACCCAACTGGAGAGAACTTGTTGTGCATTGATTTGGGTGGCTCAGAAGCTAAAGCATTATTTGTCAGCATACACTACGTACTTGATATCACGATTGGATCCTCTCAAGTATATCTTTCAGAAGCCCATGCCTACGGGAAGATTGGCCAAATGGCAGATTCTGCTCACAGAATTTGACATTGTTTATGTAACTCGTACGGCAATGAAGGCACAAGCTATTGCGGACCACTTAGCCGAGAATCCGGTGGATGATGAATATGAACCACCGAAAACATACTTTCCGGATGAAGGGGCAATGCTTGTCGAGGAGACGGAGCAAGAGGAGAGATCGGGATGGAAAATGTACTTTGATGGAGCCGTCAACAGTAGGGGTGTTGGTATCGGAGCGGTACTTATTTCAAGTACGGGTCAACACTATCCCGTAACAGCTCAGCTTCGATTTTTCTGTACCAACAATATGGCCGAATACGAGGCGTGCATCTTGGGATTAAGGATGGCGATTGACATGGGTATTCAAGAGATTTTGGTCATGGGTGACTCGGATCTCTTGGTACACCAAATTCAAGGGGAATGGGAGACACGAGATTTGAAATTGATACCATATCGGTATTGTTTGCACGAGCTGCCTCAAAGATTCCAGGCTATAGAGTTCAAGCACATCCCGAGAATGCACAATGAGATTGCAGACGCTTTGGCCACATTGTCCTCTATGTTGCATCATCCGGACAAGACATACATAGATCCGCTCCAGATTCAAGTCCGAGATCAGAATGCTTATTGCTTCGTTGTGGAAGAAGAGTCGGATGGAGAGCCGTGGTATCATGATATTAGAGAATACTTGAAAAATGGCAAATACCCGGAGCAAGCCACAGGAGACCAAAAGAGAGCCATCAGGCGTCTAGCCAATGGGTTTTTCTTCAGTGGAGGAGTGATATACAAAAGGACACTAGATTTGGGTTTATTGCGGTGTGTAGATGCACAACAAGCAAATGAAATTATGATTGAAGTACATGCTGGAGTATGCGGGCCTCACATGAGCGGATATGTTTTAGCAAAGAAGATCTTGAGAGCGGGGTACTACTGGCTCACGATGGAGCGTGATTGTATCAGGTATGTAAAGAAATGCCATCAATGCCAGGTGCATGGGGATCTGATCCATTCCCCGCCTTATGAGTTGCACACAATGTCAGCACCTTGGCCCTTTGTTTCTTGGGGCATGGATGTCATTGGCCCAATAGATCGAGCCGCTTCTAATGGGCACAGGTTCATTCTAGTTGCAATTGATTATTTCACCAAGTGGGTTGAAGCTAAGACATTCAAGGCAGTGACGAAGAAAGCGGTGGTGGATTTTGTGCACGAGAATATCATATGCCGATTTGGAATCCCCAAAGTGATTATCACGGACAATGGAGCCAATTTAAACAGTCATCTCATGGCGGAGGTCTGTGAAAGGTTTAAGATCACGCACCGTAATTCCACGCCTTACAGGCCAAAGGCGAATGGTGCAGTAGAAGCGGCAAATAAGAACATCAAGAAGATTCTCCGAAAAATGGTGGAGGGATCCAGGCAGTGGCATGAAAAGTTACCCTTTGCTCTCATGGGTTACCGCACGACGGTACGTACTTCTATCGGAACCACACCTTATACCCTGGTGTACGGAACAGAGGCCGTTATACCCGCAGAAATAGAAATACCGTCATTGCGAATTATAGCCGAATATGAGATAGATGACGATGAATGGGTAAAGGCCCGGTTAGAACAGTTGAATTTGATTGATGAGAAGAGATTGGCCGCGGTCTGCCATGGACAGTTGTATCAGCGGAGAATGGCCAGAGCATATAATAAGAAGGTACGACCTCGAAAGTTTGAAGTTGGACAACTGGTATTAAGGCGTATCTTACCACATTGGGCAGAGGCAAAAGGCAAGTTTGCACCGAATTGGCAGGGACCGTTCGTGGTATCACGGGTGTTGTCCAATGGAGCATTATATTTAACAGATGTTGAAGGAAAGTGCGTAGAGACTGCTATCAATTCAGATGCAATCAAAAGATACTATGTATGATTCCTTTTCAATTGTATGTTTTGTATTTTGTTGTGATTTTGGAATTGAAATGACGAAGGCATTTTATTCTCTATCCAAACACTTTATCCATCGTTAACCCCTTTGAGCCTTAATGAATGAATTCTTTCATATCCCTCTCTCAGAATCACTCCAATGCAATAAGTTCTCAATTGCCAGAATGAAAAATGAAATGATGAAAAAATGAAAAGAAAAAAAAATGACAAAAAAATGAAAAAATGAAAAAAAAAATGAAAAAATGAAAAAAAAAAGAGACAAAAATCGGGAAAAAGTCAAAAAAGAAATCCATCTAACTTATGAAGTTGGATGAACTACGTCTGACTTGATCCCGAAAGGGTACGTAGGCAGCCTCTCTGAGGTTCAGTCACAATAAAGAAAAAATCCAAAAATTCCCCACATATTGAAACTGGGGCATAAGTTATGTTTTAATAATTCCGAGAGTTGTAAATATGTTTAACCCTCGTTGAAATTTTGAGCCTTTATATCTTTCTTTCTTAACCCGTCCAAAAGCCACGTTACAGTCTAAAGAAAGACCTTCTGATCGATTCTGAAATGACAATGAATACAACGAAGGAGGAGCGAAGCATTGGATAATATCCGTGGTACAGAAAACGAAATACAAAAGAAAAAAAAATGAAAAAAAATATATAAAGAATGAGAGAGTCTCATCAGTGAAAACCTTAGCCGGCACTGTAAGACGATTGTGAGGTTGAGAGAAATAAAATGAGAGAGTCTCATCAGTGAAAACCTTAATCGGCACTGTGAGATGATTGTGAGGTTGAGAGAATAAACGAGAGAGTTTTATTGGTGAAAACCTTTCGAGGCACCATAAGGCGAGCGTGAGAACTATCAAAAGAGAAAAGGCATCAAAAAAGAGTATTGGTTTGGGTCAAAGGCAATTCAGAGTCAGAATAATGATTGGAACGAACTGGGTCAGAGTTTAAATACATGGCATGGTCAGCGGAATCAGCCAGCAAATACCCAGATAAGTTCTGTCATCTCTCCAAAATACCCTTACCTTTCTTTCACTTTTTCTGCATTTCATTGTTTACCCTTTTGAGAGCTAACTACCAGCTCCTGATAACGGAAGTTGAAACAACACTGGATCAGAAAGGATAGAAGATCGGGGAGGAGAATAAGAAGTTTGGCAAACATGGCCAAAGAAAAAGAAAAACAAAACAAAAATGAAAAAATGAGAAAATACAAAAAGAGTCTGCAAAGGACAAGAAGTTGAAAGCCATGCAACATGAGAAAGCAAAAACAAAGGAAGCAATAAGAAGTGGGGACGGCAGATGCCAGTTGCCAGCAGCTTATATCTAATAAATTTTGTTTCACGCAGGAACAAATTGTCACTAATCACTTTAAAGTGAATGTGACCAATGTGGAAAATTTAAAAAAATACCAAAAGAGGAAGTCTGCCGAATAAGTGGAGAAATTCACAGGCAAGAGATAAGTTGGTAAAAAGAAAATACCAAAAAGAGGAAGGTAACATCTTTTAGAATCTGCTCCCCGGTCCTCAGGCTGAGGGAATATTTTCTGCATTTTTGCATTGCACGTTTAAATTTCTGTTAGGCGCCCACCTTCAAATACGGGAATATTTTCTGCATTTTTGCATCGCACGTTTAAATTCTGTTAGGCGCCCACCTTCAAATACGAGAATATTTTCTGCATTCGCATTGCACGTTTAATTTCTGTTAGGCGCCCACCTTCAAATACGGGAATATTTTCTGCATTCGCATCGCATATTTAATTTCTGTTAGGCGCCCACCTTCAAATACGGGAATACATTTCGCATTGCACGTTTCAATTCTGTTAGGCGCCCACCTTCAAATACGGGAATATTTTCTGCATTCGCATTGCACGTTTAAATTCCGTTAGGCGCCCACCTTCAAATACGGGAATATTTTCTGCATTCGCATTGCACGTTTAAATTTCGTTAGGCGCCCACCTTCAAATACGGGAATATTTTCTCGATTTCGCATTGTACGTTTAAATTCCGTTAGGCGCCCACCTTCAAATACGGGAATATTTTCTCGATTCGCATTGCACGTTTAATTTCGTTAGGCGCCCACCTTCAAATACGGGAATATTTTCTCGCATCGCATTGCACGTTTAAATTTCGTTAGGCGCCCACCTTCAAATACGGAATATTTTCTCGCATTTCGCATTGCACGTTTAAATTCGTTAGGCGCCCACCTTCAAATACGGGAATATTTTCTCGCATTCGCATTGCACGTTTAAATTTCCGTTAGGCGCCCACCTTCAAATACGAGAATATTTTCTCGCATTCGCATTGCACGTTTAATTTCGTTAGGCGCCCACCTTCAAATACGGGAATATTTTCTCGCATTCGCATTGCACGTTTAAATTTCGTTAGGCGCCCACCTTCAAATACGGGAATATTTTCTGCGCATCATCATGGTTTATATATTTAAAAGCCCACACCGGGGCAGAAAAAGAAAAAAAAAGTAGTTTGTTGTTTTGTTTTGAGCAGGTTCAACTCGGGATCAAGAAAAACAAGAAAATCAACAAAAAAGAGAGTCATCAAGAAAAACAAGAAAATCAACAAAAAAAGAGAGTCATCAAGAAAAACAAGAAAATCAACAAAAAGGAAGATTCTGCATCACCGGAAAGGGAAGAAGAGCAAAAGCTAGATTAGGAACAATTGTAATTGTAGGATCATAGCTTAGAATAGCTTCTTCATTTTACATTTCTCCCCCCCCCCCCCCCCGGAGTAAGTCAGCAGGTCTCAACAGTGTCAATGCAACAGTGAGTCTGGTAGTTTTTAAAACTGCCAGACCTTCCCGAACTACACTGACCTGATTCCTGTTTAGCCCAGGATATGTAGGCAACCTCTAAAGCAGGGTGCGGTCAAAAGGTTTTCAAAAATGCTTTCACGGAATATGCCGATATGCAAAAATCTCTCATTACTGCTCACTTATCTTTGCACTGAAACTCTTCGTGTTCCCGAGCAAAGAGGGGCAGCTGTGAGCACATGATTTTTGCACTAAGCCTTTAAATTCCAAAATTAAAATAAATATGTTTTTGAGTGCAATTACTTGCTTTGTTTGAAATTAGTTATATTTTTGTGTGTTTGAATAAGTAAGAAATTAGAAAAAATCAAAAAAAATATAGTAGTAAATAATTTGTTAGTTTAGTTAATTAGGAAATTAGTAAAATAGCTTAAGTAGTAGAAATTAGGAAAAAATAGCAGAAAATTACCAAAAAATATTAGAAAATTAGAGTAAATAGGAAGTTAGGTTTTGTAATTTTTCATAAAAGAAAAAGAAAAAAAAAGTATAAAAGAAAATGCATAAAAATCATTAAAATCAGAAAATACAAAAAATATAGCTTGTGTATAATATGATGGGCCAATTGGACTAAATTGTTTGGCCCAGCATATTGGCCCAAAGAGACGGCCCGCCTGGTTTTATAATCATCTTGATCTCGGCCGTCCATTTTGATATATCCAACGGCCGAGAATATTAGGTGAATTATTGGTATAATTGAATAATTGGGAGTCAATCTGAGCCGTCTGTGTGATTGGATCCAACGGCTGGATACCTTTAGTCTCATATGCGATGATGCTACGTCGTTTTAGTAACGCCTCCTGGAGCCGTTGATCATCATCAAATGAACGGCTTAGATTTCATCGTATATGTGGCCTATATAAAGGCCTTGTCTGAAGACGGCCGCTCATTTTACACAATTCAAAACCCTAGAGACGGCCGCCCCTGTATCTCTCATCTTCTTCATGTCTTCAACCCCAGAAAACCCTAGGCGGCCATGGCGGCCACCACCTTCCACGGTGGTCGCCGGCCTCCCTTACCTCTCCCATCTCCTTCTTCTTTCTCTTCACTCATAGCACACCCAAAAACCCCAGAAAAATACCCCGTTCTTCAAAAGTCCCGGTCACCGGAATCTTCGCCGGTGACCACCAAAGTATGAGAACCCACTTGAAACCAATGCCATTCTCTTCATCTCCACTAGATCTACCCAACCATACCATTGGCTACCTTCGAATCTCACCCAATCGTTTCGAATATCCCAAAAAGGGTCGTCGGAACCCTAACTCCGGCGACCCCAAACTCAACCCTCAATCAAGACCTCATCTTTTACACCCCCAAAACATCCCTCTGCAATCCAAACTCAAAAAGGCCTCATCTTTAGGCCTAAAAGAAAAACCAGAAGAAAATTGAAAGAAAAAGAGTTCTGAAAATGAATAAAGAAGAAAAGGAAACAAGAAGAAAGGTCTGGGAGAGTCTGAAAGATTAGAGAAACAGAGAAAAAGAAAGAGATTAGGAAGCTCGGGGGACAGGCCCCGCGAGCTAAGTCCCTGATCCCTTTGATTGCTTTCTATGCTTTATCTCTATGTATTTTTGTTTCGATTTGCATGCTTATGAGTGCCTTTTGTTTCTGTTCATCATGTTAGTTCTAGAGCCTTGTTTTGCATACTTCTCTGATAGACATAGAGTCTTGTCTTAGCTTCTTCTTTGATTCATGCTTTCTTTGCTTGATTTCGCATGTCTTAACTTGTTCTTTTGAGATCCTGTTTAATGTTAGGGTGTTTATGATCATCTTTTATTGTCCTGTTTTGACTATTTATTACTAGGGTTCTTTGTATATTCTGTTTGTTTTGAGTTAAAAAATCTATATTTCCCTTTTCATCTTCTGGGTATTGTAGTTATTGATCCGTTAGTTTTCAACAAGCATGATTGCTCTTCTTTTGATGATTCTTTACATGACTAGTTGTTTAGTCATTAGGTTCACCTGACTGGTTTGGATTCTTGTTTCCATGACTTAACTTGAAACTCTCTCTTTGACCTCTGATAATAGTAGTTTACTTCATCTTGTTAGTTTAGATATCTTTTTTCCATGTTTTTGGACTTTAATTTTGTGCTAGTTTATCCTTGTTAACTTTCACTAGTTTGAATGACTGTCCTCTGCTGTTTCTTCTCATATTTGGACCCTGGCTACCATGTCTATGTTATTCTATGGTCTGTGTGACTAAAGTGAGTCATGTTCCATCTATTATTGGCTATTTTCTAAAGTCTATGCTTCTGTGTGCCTATGCCATGAACCTTTAGTTTTGAAGTTTTCAATGTGTTATATAACATAAACTGCTTGTAACTAAATCTAATTTGACATTGATTGACACATGAAATTGGGTAATGTGAACTGATTAATTAAGATTCAACCCTATCAATTGTTCCCTTCTGAGTTTTGATTGATTGATTCACACTGTTTGATATTACGTGGCTATACATGTTGAAAATGATTGAGTTCTCAGCAGTTCTTGTCAATATGAGCATATGATTTACATTCATTAACTTTAGGAGGATTGGTTATAGCTGTAGTTCTAGGTTCCATAAGTGGTTAGTTTTTAAATAGGATAAAACACTGAAATGATCAAAAATAGGTTGTTAGTTTAATAATTGGCCTAAGAATGGTCAACCTTGCAAAGGGTTGACCAATTCTGTGAGCCCTAACACACAGTCCACTTTTAAACAGTGGCTGGTTGTGCAAAAGGGCTATGTTTGCAAATGCAAACTAGCCCAGGCTCTATATTGAGCCCCGAACAGCAAAGTGGCCAAACCTGTAAAGGTTTTGGGCCCAGCTGTTCAGTATATGGCTTTGATAGCCCAAGCCAAGTCTCAACTTGAGACTGGCTAGTTCTTAAATAGGTTAATCATAACAACAAAGCAGGCTATGCCTGCAATTGGCTTTAATTAAGAATAAATTGGTCTTAATTGACTGAAATTAGTTTAAAAGTGGCTAAAATTGAAATAGCTCTTAGAAATAAAACTGGCCAGCTCTTAAATATTAATGCTAGGGCTGGCTATTAGTTAAATGAGTCCAAAGAAGCTGAAAATTAACCTAGGCAGGCTAGTAAATCAGCAGTGCCCTTAGGGGCATAATTGGGTATTAAAAAGGTAAAATAGTAACTAGTAAGAACTTAGGAGGGTAATAGGGACATTCATGCTCCCGATTTCTGCAATTTTGCAGAGATTTAGGGGTATAATGGTCTCCTAAAAATGGGAAATCTGTAAAAATCTTTAACCCCTAAGGTCATACTAGTAAAAGGCCCTAAAAGGAATCTTTTGGAACCTTCCAGCACATGCTGGAAGGGTTTTGGTAACTGAAAATGGGACTTAAGTGTATATTTAATAAATTTAGGAGGGGGAGAAGTGGGAGAAAATCCCATAACTTTCTCCCCAAGTTTCAGCTTTAGTATAACTATAAATACACCTTCAAAGAGCTGAAAAAGGGGATTCCACTGGTAGAACAATCTGAGCTAATATTGGGGTTTTCCATTGGAGAGTAATCTGAAACATACCTAAGCTGAAATTCACATAAAAGTTTGAGAGATAAAATAGCAATAGAGCAATAGGATTTTCTGGAATTTCTTGAGTGGAACTCGCTGGTTTCTCTTGGTTTTGCTGGGTTCATTTGCTTGTTAATTTCTGGGTTTCCTTGCTGCTGTGTTGCTGTGTTGTTCTACCCATTTGGATCTTCACTCTACTGTTGCATTGCCCTGTGTGAACCATTGCTGATTACTTACTTCTTCATCCCTTAGAACTCATCGGATTTTCCTTGTTCATCCAGGTACATTTCTCTTACAAATGATGCTGTATTGACGTATTGATGAAATAAAAATGAAGATCCGGATTGGGTTTATGCTGTTATATAGTTTGTAGTTTAAAAATTGTTAGCTTAAACTTGTAATTTGATTGTTGTAGCAGTAGATAGTAGTTGAAAAACGGAAACAAAAAATGTAATAGTTAATAGTGGTGGTAGTATAGTAGCATGTAGTAATTAGTACCTCACCTAGTTAATTAGGTAAAAATCTTAAAAATGAAGTTAGATAATTATCACATGAGTCTCTAATAACAGAAGCTCGTATAAGAGCTAATTAGTATGCCGGCGAGATTAGCTCATTTTGTCAATATCCCTGAGATAGAATAGGAGATTACCATTGAAGCAACTTTAGTGTAAAAATTGGTTTTAGGAGCTTCGAATAGTTCTGGCTCACATCAGTATTAATAATTGAACAATGGCAACTGGGAATTCAGTACTAAAACAGAAGTGATCCAGTGTCAAGACCTAAGACAAATCCCTTAGTCATTTATTGTAATAATCTGGTAATATGACTAGTAATTAGATCAATAGAAATGAGGATAAAAGTGGCTGGTTAATTTAGTTCTCTTCCTAATTAGTTGTAATCATAGAATTTCCTGTACAGTGGCTCTATTCTTTCAATAAATAAAAGCAATTCTAAGTTCAATCCTATCGATTCATGTCTTCTGGTTTTTGCACTTATTGTTATTTCATAGTATACTTATCGGTTTCTGGCTCAAATATGCAAGTTATTTTTAACTACAATGTGAAGACAACAAGAAGAAGTCGAAAGGACTGGGTTTCGAGTACCCGAACAGTCCAAACAGATTAAAAGAAGATCAGGTCCAATTAAACAAGAAATCATATGGGCCGGGATTACTATAGTGTAGCAATGCGATTAAGGAAAGAACAAATCTAGAAAAACATAGTTAAATACTAGTATCCTCTAACGAAAATTGGGATGAGCCTCGCCCGAATAACACCGGGGCCCCCATTTAGTAATGATATAACACAAATAGACCCGGGAAAGCTAATAACTAATTCCATAGCTTCTCCCAAAAGATTTAAAAGCCGATAGACGTTACTTTAAGGCACGATTTTAATATACCTTCCTATGAACGAGTGTGCATTTGGTGCGACTCAAATCCAAATCTCGGCAAAGCCGAAATACACCAAAAGTCATAGGCGTACTGGTTGCGGTATGACTCGAGGCGTGTTTCCGCAATGTCGCAAATTCCTAAAAAATAATATTTAACGTAAAAAGCACATTATGTTGTTAAAAATCTATAACTGAGTCAAACAAAAGTCAAAAACGACAATGGAGCGACCGTGCTAAAACCACGGAATCCGGGAGTGCCTAACACCTTCTCCCGGGTTAACAGAGTTCCTTATCCGGACCTCTGCTTCGCAGACATTTCAAAGAGTCAAAATTCCTCGGATTCGGGATTAACCGGTGACTTGGGACACCATTGTCATTCCCAAGTGGCGACTCTGATTAATCTCTAAATATATCCCGAACCGATTGTCCTTAAATTGGAAAAACTCCTTCCCTTACGTTATTTTATCCGTCTCGGGTAATTGAGCGTCGGGGTATACCCTACAAGTGTATTTTATACATCTTACGCATGTTTTGGGTAGTTAAAAAGGGAGGTGTGACACCCATTATTCAATTTTATAGCCCATATTTCAATTTACAACCAATTACCCCAAAAATAATAGCTAAGATTCAACATCCAACTCAAATAGGTTTTCAAAATTACCATTTAATTTTTAAAAAGGATTTCTCAAGCTTTTAATTGTGACTCAAATATTAGTTCACCAAACCAAATATATTTGGGTGGTAAAAATTAGATTTTTAACAAGCTTAAATATGTGGGTTTAAATTTCAAATTTAATTTTGTGAAAAATTTGGAGTGGGTGTTATTTTGACTTGTTAGAAATAGTATAAGGAGGTTGTATATAAAATTTGGAGTCATTTAATGGAGATTTGGATTAGTTTTGAACAAGAATTGCAACTGAAAATCGTGGAAGAAGTTCGTTTACAGACATTTGTATAAAGGTGTATAAAAGTATATAATAGTGTATAATAGTGTATTTATACACTCTTATACACTATTATACAAGATTATACATAATTATACAAAAAACTGACTTCATCTTCTTCTTTGCGTTTTTTCTGAAATTTAACTCAAATCTTGCTCAAATCTACTCCAAATCACTTCAAATTTAAACTTTGAACTCATTTTGATATTTTCAATCAATTGGAATAACACCCAATCCAAACAACTAAGAATACAAGAAATTCTGTTTTCTATAGCAAAGCTTTGAATGCCCTGTAATGGTGGACTTCTACTCTTTAATTTTTTTACATTACAATCAGGTGATATGGGGGGGAAGCAGTAATGGCAGATGACCCCTTGAAACATATGTAAAAGAAAGTGAGAAGAATAGAGTGAAAATAATAATTGTGAGAACATAGATTTAACTCTATAGTTTTTAGAAGCAATGTTTGTAAGAACACGTATTTTGAATTTGCAAGAGCAAGTGTTTTTAAAATATGTGCAATATAGGCTAGTTGGGGTAAAACTTAAAAATATGGGCTATTTGTTGTTATGGTGTGAAGTCATGTGTATTTTCTTGTAATTCTTTCTTAAAATAATAATACATTTTCATAAAATAATACATCCATACATGCTAAGATTACATCTTGTTTTGTAGGTTACTGACGGCCCGACGGTCTATTCTTACGACCCTGGTAGTTGTGGTGTTGATGCTGCTGCACATCCTCACATAAAGAGGCGGTTTGATGATGATGATCCATATAGTATGCCCGGGCAACATAAGATGCGAGTTAGGCTAGCAGCAACACTGAAGTACACAGGCTGCGGCACTCACTGATTTGCTTATGTATTAAATTTGTGTAAATAGTGCTTTATGTAAATAATAGTAACAACTATCTTTTCATAAAAAAATTATTTTAATTGCGTTTGAACAACAATTTTACTTAAACAGTATAACTCAAACACAAACCTTACAAACCTAACACATAACCAAATGGTACAACTAATAAAAACACTTGACACAATAGAAACATGAAGATACACTACAACACACAACACATAAATCCCATCGCTTATTTCTGACTGCCCAGTATTCTCTCCTTAATCCTCTCGAGGTTTCTTTCCAATTTTTTTTTCTATTCTTCCACCTCCTTGATATTCGCCTTCAACTCTTCAATTTCTTGTTTCGATTGGCGTTAGCTGTCCCACTACCCATTACACACATCCTGAAGATGATACACATGGTCTTTCTGTATTCCTGCTGACATGGTTCATCAACCTATACCTTAAAATTGCATATAGGTACGTCTGGTTGCCTATAAAACTTGTTCATACACGCCCAGTAGCCGCGTCCAACTTCTTCCCATTCATCATACATCTTGATTTTGTTTCCACAGTCGCACTTTGGGCAACGAAAGGGTCATATAGACATTTCTTAAAGAGAAGTTTGGTTTTATGGAAAATCTCGATTATAGGTTTTTTTTAAGCGTAGAAATTAACTCGAACGCGCTTGTTATTTATAGGCAAGATATCAGATAGATCGTAGTATTATACTACGAAATACAAATTGAATTTCTCTGACACAAAATAGGGTTTTCACATGGTTTTCCGCTTTTTCAGTAAGACATGACAACTCTACAAAATGTAGTATTATACTACGAATTACATAGACATGACAACTCCACGAAACAGGGTTTTCACATGCTTTTCAGCTTTTTCAGAACGAAATGACAACTCAATAAAATATAGTATTGTAGTACGAATTGCATATTAAATTTCTCTGACACAAACTCACAGTATTCCACATGCTTTTCAGCTTTTTCAGAACGAAATGACAACTCCATTAAACATAGTATAATACTACGAATTAATTATTAGACAACTCCACAAAATATAGTATTATACTGCGAATTACATATTAAATTTCTTTGACATGAAATAGGTTTTTCAAATGGTTTTCGACATAACATTTTAAATTTGCACACGACAACTTTAGAGTTGCATATTTCGACATAATTTTTATTGAAACAGAATTTGAACAAGAAACATAATTTGAACATGAATTTTATTTGAAAATGAAACACAAACACAAAAGCGGAAAATCTAAAGATACATGACAGTACAACTGCTACAAACACATGACAATGGAAATATGAAAATACATATTACTACGCTTATTAAAAATAAGCTACTATTTAATCACGATCGTGTCCTACAATTTGCTCTAACTACTCGAGTTGCTCTTCCAGTTTTTTTCTCTCTTCTTCTGCCTCATTGAGTTTGGCCTTCAACGCCTCAAGTTCTTCATTGGTTCGACTCTCGCTCTCCGCTTGGCTATGACATTAACAATGAAGCTCATAAATTCTTTCTTTGTCGCTCTTTTGCTTACATGGTTCGTCCATCCAAACCTCAAAGTCACATGTATGCTTGTCGGGTTACTCCTCGAGCTTGTTCTTACATGCCCAGTAGCGGCGTGCACCTTCTGGATACCATTTGAACAAACTGTATTTTTCTCCGCAGTAGCACCTTGGGACATAAACGTTTTGTGCAGACATTTCTTATAGAGAAACTTTGGTTATTGTTTAGCGAAAAATATAAGTACCATGCAATCGTTATTTATAGTCAAGATTTAAAACAAAAATACAGTATAATACTGCGAATTACATAGTAAATTTCAATGACTTAAAACAGAGTTTTCACGTGCTTCTCATCTTTTTTAGCAGGACATGTCAAATCAACAAAACGTAGTATTATACTACGAATAACATATTAAATGACCCTGGCACGAAACGGAGTTTTCACATGCTTTTTAGCTTTTTCAAAACGGAATGACAACTCAATAAAATGCAATATAATACTACAGATTACAAATTAATTTTATATTATAAAATATATTATTGTACCACGATTTACATATTTAATGTATTTCATAATGAATTATTTTTTTATATAATATTCTTGCTCATGTTTACTAACACCCATGCAACATTTATTTCATAAGATGTAACAGGATTGAGGAAATTTATTTATTTCATATATATTAAAACAAACAAAAATACAGACATGTATTACAAATAATAATACCAAAATATAGGACAAGGGGTATGCTTGATAGTTGGGTACATTTAACGAACTTGCACCAGGATTACCACCGCCACGCCCACCACCCGAAGGACATTTATGACGATCATGTCCAGTTTGAGAGCATATGTTATATTTCCACGCATAAACGGAGTCACCAACATCTATATACACGTTCTCTTTTGTACTTTCAGCTTGCGCAAATAGTCCATGTTACATACCAACTTAAAATGTTCCGGCGGCCAATAATGCTCAACAACTAATGGATGCAACTTCCCACTATACGTGTCTATGTATGCTGCAACACTGTATTGCCTATCAATGTAGTTTGTTGCCCCATATCCAACTTGTTGAAAGCACTTCAACACATGTGGGAACGGCATGTGGTAGATGCTCCATTTCTTACATGAACATAACCTTCTATTTTCATTCACCGTCTATAGATTATTCCCACGGTGTCCATTGATAGTTGTCTTAACTTCAAAAATATCCCGTTCATGATCATACTGAAGAAATGAATGTCACTGTGCTCGCCTCATGTACCTTTCAAATCTTGTCATGGGTATTGGCATAAATTCAACACCTCTGTCCATCAATGACGATGCAGCTGCATGCCTTTCAACAAACTTCTCTACACTCTGTTTAAAAGTCATGTGAACCATGGCAGTGATAGGCAGTCCATGGGCAGATTTCAATAAGCCGTTGAATGACTCCTACACGTTTGTAGTGAGGGCTCCCCATCGTTTGTCGCCATCAGTATACAATGTCCACATTTGAGGGTCATGTTGCATCAACCAAGTATAGGATCGTGGTTCTATCTACCGAATCGCTTCCATGCACCTCGTGATATTACATGGTTGGTGCTTAGTTGCAGCTATCTACATTAAGTCATGCAATTGCAACACCTTGTCAGGAAATTTTTTCTGGAAATTGGCCTTCAAGTGCCTCACACAGTAACGGTGGTATGCATATGGTTCCTGTCATTCAGGCAAGTGACGTACAGAACTTAAAATACCACCATGCCGATCAGATATTAAACAAATACCTGAACACTGTTTGACAACGTGCTGCTTCAAGGGGTTCACGGACTACGTCCATATCTCTTCACTTTTGTTGGCACAAATGGCAAAAGCTAGTGGAAATATTTGTCCGTTGGCATCTACAGCAACTGCAATTAAAAGCTTAATATCATACTTTCTACATATATGAGTACCGTCTATAGAAATTACAGGACGACAATGCACAAAACCATCAATTGTTGGTTTAAATGACCAAAATACATAGTTGAATATATATTACGATTTGTCCGGATTTCGCTCATGCCTCCATTAAACAATAGTCCCGGGGTTACAGTGTTGTAGTGCAGCCATGTACCTGAGCAGATTTGAAAAAGACTTATCCCAGTCGCCATAAATAAGTTCAAAGGCACGTTTGCGACCGAGATATGCCTTTCTTTTGATTATAGTACAACATTACTGCTGGTGGACGGCTGTAATACACTCTTTAATCTTGAACCTAATGGACACTTCCAAAAATGGAACCAAGACGAGGGAAATCAAGTCGACATCCAAGTTGAAGTTATCTCATTGAATGTATCCATTTCACATCTATGCTCGCTAATAAATTTACCCACTTTCCACAAACCTGATTTCTTCTTTGTGGCACGCATCATCCAGTGATAACCCATAAACCACCTATGGCATATAACCTTATATTTCTCCGTAGTTGACTCACTTACCGTCATCTCACGACACTCCCTTATACTGTAGATTTTTACAGCCCTAATTAGGCAAGCTTTATTGAGGAACTACATGCCCTTTGTAAGAACAGCTGGTCTAGATTCATCCCACATCACTAATCGTAATTCATCATCATCCCTTGTGAGGGCATCAACGTTAGGCATGCTTGGCAAATTATCAAGGAAGAGAATATTACGCTCATGAAATGGCACGTGGGACTCATACTCCTGGTCTAGTGGGAGGTGGAGGAACATGCTCCCTAGTCAGCTCAGGTTCAACATCCACTTCCTCCTCCTCATCATCACCCTCATCATGGAAGGGTGTCTCATCCCCATACTCATCCGCATTATTGTCATAATCACTATCATCCTCCTGACTCTACGTATCTGCCAAATTACGAGTAAAAACGTCGTCTATGGACAACTGTGTGAGGCCAGGAGCTTCAAGAAGCCCGTTTTCACTACACAAAACGAACAAAAACATAAGTTACCCAATACTATAATTTAGATATCGCTATATCACTTTACTTACAAATCGTATTGTCTTGGCATTTCATGATGGATATTTTCAAGTTGGTGATAACTCCCAGATGGACTACCGTGGTCCAATACTCCAGACCTACACAGATCCCAACTAGGGGCGGGGTCATAAC
>JASVEL010012227.1:0-31448 GCA_032618575.1 Nicotiana noctiflora | reverse complement strand
CTTTTAAAATTCAAATTCGGACGGTGCCCCTATAAAAAATATGAGTGTTAATACAAATTCAATTAAAACATGAGAAAAAAATCGCTAAAACGTAGTAAACTTGAAATTTATTAGTCGTCTTGTTGATTATATTAAGTGGAAATATTATTTTCTGGCTGCTCATTCGCCTGTGGTGACAAGTTTAAATCAAGGCAAGCTCTTTCATCTCCAATCTGTCCGGCAAACGCTGCTCCAGAATAACCATCCGATGAGGTTATCTCTACTATGCACGCCCTCATTACTAGGATGGTCCCTCCACATTCACGTACATTTCCAATAATTTTATTACAATAAATTCCCTATATTCATCCGGAATCCGCAAAATATCTCTAAGAGTTTTATCATCCTCGATGTTAGACTCAGAATAATAAGCAAACCCCGGCGGAGTCACTGAATAAGGAAATATACCGGTTACTTTAAGGCTAACCGAACGCCTCCGCTCACTCATTTTTTTACGTAACAACGATATCAATGTATCGTACTCCATATTAAGTGGCAATTTAACATGACACTGTGGAGGTGAGCTATACCTCATAGAGTTATTCTCCACCACAACCTCACCCCCCAATACAGTGAAACCCTTATTTTTGGCACTTCTGACATTGTAAAAAATTGATTGATAAGGAGAAGAGAGAATAAACATATGTTTAAAGTTTAAGTGTTGAATGAATTTTTATAAAATTGAAGCGCCTATAAGGCAAGTCCAAGCTTCGTGTGTACAACTTTTCAAAGTAATTAGCAGTATTATACTGCATTTTATATATTTGAATTATTGTTATGCCAGTTAATTATTATTGGTGGGGCCTAAAATTAGTCTATTTTTCAGTATTATACTGCAAATTATCTAAATTTATAGTATTATACTGCGAATTACCTAGATTCGTAGTATAATACTGCGAATTGCTAATTCAAAAATGAGCTGGGCCCATCTCAAACAATTCGCAGTAGTATACTGCGAATTGCATAAAAAATTATTTTTTTTAGTATTTAGCAGTTTTATACTACGAAATGTTTTAACGGCAAAAATTCGTTAACCCAATTTGCAGTTGTGAAATACCCGTTGATGTATCTTTTTTTTAAAACATTTAAAAAGTATTTTATGTTCAAAAAATCATTAATTAAGTTTTGAACTCGTATACAGTTTTTTCTTTTTTGGTACATTGGATAAAAGTACTAAATCCTACTACTGTTTAGTAGCGCTTGGTTTTTAGAACAGACCAGCTGCCTTGTACTTTATCAAACTCAACTTCTTCTTGTGAATATATGCCAATTTCCAACTATGATTGGAACCCAAACACTACGCACTAAATAACTAATCCTTAAAACCCAAATAAAAACAACCTCAGACTTCACCTTTAAAAGCCGCACGTGCGTTTGACTTCCCTTTGACTTCATTAGAAGCTTCGAAAATTCAGCACTCAAAAGCCCTAATCTTGTCACCCTTTGACCCGAAGCCCGAAGCTCCATCACTTGCTGATCCTACTCTGCCAAAATTCAACTCCATTTTTCTTGAATTAATTACTTCATTAGCTCAGGTTAGTTTCTCTTTTATCTTTTTCTTGTTTATTTTTTCTGCTTTGGACTTTTATTGAGGTTTATGGTGTTTATCTACTTCTGATCGCGATTACACTTGTGGGTTTGATCTTGAAGTTCATAATTTTACTTGGGGTGTAGTAAAGTTTGTTTCTTTGCATTTTTTATTTCTTATTTATACTGTTTCTTGAAGAATTCAGTGTCAATTTTCAGAATATGCCTATGCTTGAATTGTTTGGTTACTCTTGTTGTAAGCTGGATTTCGGACTGTTCCTTTGCCCCCACCTGCTTACTTTTAGAATGTATCATGATGAGAGTCAAAGTAGTCTTGTGAATGCCGAGTTCATCTGGTCCTTAAGTAGTAATTAAAGTTAGCTTTCTTATGTATAGTCAACTGAATGTGTCGAAATGTTTTACTATGCTTAGTAATATAGTGTTAATGCTTTCTGGTTTGTGGGCAAGGGTGTGACTAAGTAGTTGGAGGGTAAAATGGCCATATTCACTTGGTTATCTCAATCTCCTTTTGTGCAAAGTGAAAAGATTCCACCTTTCTTGCCTCAAGTAGTGGACACTGAATCATCAATCCGGTGCTGTTGATTTCTAGTACTACAAATAATAGAAAGAAAAGGAATCAAGTTTGCATCCTATAGACGTCTTGGACCTCCGACCAATGAGCACGTGCATACACATGAACTTCTAACGACTGAGTTCCACTGAGTAGTTGGAGGTTTCCTCTTTAAATTACAAAATTCAAAGACAGTTGTACTTGTGAATTCTTTGTGAAATTGAATCCTATCACATAAAGTCTTGCAGGATTGCATAGAGAAAGAGAGAGATCCGTCTTGCTTATGCATGCTTCTTCATTGGATTGAGAGTGTAGTAGCCACTTCTTACCGAACTTCTTTTTTCTTTTACCACTTACCAAACGTTATGATCTCTTTTTCTGTTTTAATTGAATTTGTGGAATTGAGAAGTTTATAAATCATTGTGCAATAGGAAAGATATATTGAGTTTAATTTTTCTTCTTCTTGCAGAATTCGATCGCAGGTTGTAGTGAGCATATAAAGTGGATTTTGCTGCTGAGATCAGCTTTGTTGATGGATTGAGCAGAGATGCTGTTTATCCTATGAATTTTGTGGTGCTTTTCCTGATTGTTTAACTGTTTCTGGTCAACGTTCAAAGTGCACTAGAGAGTGAGAATGCCCATGAATCGGCATTGTCCCCGAATTGACACTTACGAGTTGAAGCTTCGGATTGAAAGGAAGATTGGTCAACAGAGGGCAGAGAAATATTTTACTGTGTTAAGCAGATACTTGAGTCTAAAGCTTAGCAAGTCAGAGTTTGAGAAATTCTGCATTTGTTTGTTGGGGAGAGAGAATATATGCCTTCACAATGCACTTACCCGAGCAATTATAAAAAATGCTTGTGCTACTAAGACACCTCCGACAAAAGATTGCAAAATGCAGGCTTCATTACATGTCAAAGTCCCAAATGGATATCAAAGAGGCACTCTCCAGTCACTGTGCCGGGACTCATTTCCTCAATCTCCAAAAAAGGGGAGAACTCCTACCCTTCGTGATCGAAGATTCAAGGACCGACCGAGTCATCGGGGGCCTCATGAGAAAACACATTCTGCTGCTGCTTGTGAAGATACTGGACCAAAAGCACAAGAACATCAAACTGCTACTGAGTTGATATCATTGGGTAGTATTTGGAGTAGAAGTCATGTAACTGCTCCCCTTGGCATCTCTCTGAGTAATCGGGGAACAAGGAAAGTAGCATGTCGCAGGTCAACTCTTTTGCAAAGCATAGAAACTTGTAATAGCACTGGTGATTTGCCTGACTCCAACTCCCTAAAGAAATGGTTGGAACAGAAGTCGGAGGCAGAAGGCCTACAAATATCAACAGATTCTGTAAATGTGTTGCATCATGGGCTTGATGCATTTATGAAGCGATTATTAAAGCCTTGTTTGGAATTAGCAGGCTCAAGGTCACAAGACAAGTGCATCCATGGCCAAGCTGTATCAGTTTCGAATAAAACAAGGCCGAGAAGATACATTCAGAAACCAAGTGATTTCTTTTCTGTTTCAATGCTGGATTTTCGCTCTGCAATGGAGTTGAATCCCAGGATACTAGGAGAAGATTGGCCAATTCAGCTTGAGAAAGTTTCGTTGCATGCATATGAAGAATCATTGATGGATTAGTTCATTGATAGCGGTAACTCTGTGATGTCAAGTCCATCTGAAAGTGACGAGTTGAGCTGTGCTTTTGAAAGGCGATCAAACAGTGATGCTAATACAGTTTAATACAAGCATTGTTAAAGCTTCAACGTGGTTTAAAGCTACGCAAAATTTTGGATCAAGGTTAGGTTGTATATACTATATCTTAGAGCTGATTATTTCTAAATTGAGAGTTGTTATTACCTCGTAAAGTAGCAAGATATCAATACTTGTAAGATTCTAGCCATTACAGATAAAGAGTTAAGGAGGCTTCTTTAACTGCTATCTATAGTCTTTCATGTAACTGAAACTGACTGTTGTCTGTTAATAAAGCTTAATTTGTTAGTATCTGTACCACTATTTTCTTGGATTCTCTTCTTTTACCCCTTTCTCAAAACAAAGGGAAAACAAAAGGGGGGAAATGTTGTAAATTAACACTTGCAGCACCTTTAAGAGACGGATTCCCTACTCATAAATTGAGATCTAAATAGGAGTATGGCTACCAGTCAAGTTGATATGAAAAGACAAATATTTTGATTTGAAAAGATCCCTGATTAGACTAAGTAGGCGTTTGGACATAAGAATTGTAAAATTTGAAAAAATAGTGAAAAACATTTTCAAGTGAAAATGGTATTTGAAATTTAGAGTTGTGTTTGGGCATAAATTTCAGTTTGGGTTGTTTTTGAAGTTTTGTTTGTGATTTGAAGTGAAAATTTTGAAAAATAACTTTTTGCAGTTTTTAAAATTTTTGAAAATTTCTAAAATGCATCTTCAAGTGAAAATTAAAAATTTTATGAACAAACATTGTTTTCGAAAAAACGTGAAATTTTCTTGGAAAAATCTTCCATCAAATTTTATGTCCAAACGGGCACTAAGTGGCATTTGGACATAAGAATTGTAAAATTTCGAGAAAAAGTGAAACAAATTTCAAGTGAAAAATGGTATTTGAAAATTAGAGTTGGTTTGGACATGAATGTAAATTTGGGTTGTTTTTTAATTTTTGTGAGCGATTTGAGTGAAAATTTAGAAGAAAAAAAAACAGCTTTTTGGAGTTGTTCAAAGTTTCAAAAATTCCAAAATTCATTTTCAAGTGAAATTTAAAAATGTTATGGTTGAAATTTTTTCGAAAAAATGTTAAAAAAATTTCATGGCCAAACATGTAGCTTCTACTTGAAAGTACAGTAGTAATAGAAAATTAATCTTTAAGAAAAATTGTGTGGGATAAGGGAGAATTATGTATTATTCAAAGTTCGAGATAGGTTAGAATTTTAAGAAAAATTGTGGGGGAGAATGACTTTCACCCTGATATGAATTGTAAATATTTTTATATACATTTTGACACTCGCAAGCACTTTCTTTTCAAAATAAAAAAAAATTATCTTAACACAAACAGTTTCTCACCACTTTCGGTAAGTCAAAAGTGCTAATTTGGCCAAATTGCTGATTGCATATCGAATTCCGCAAATTCTTTAGGAAAATCCCAACATTCTGTCGTCATTTGGCAGTAATTAATTAAGGGCGTGTTTGTTTCCATAACGTTCAGTTGAAGTAAACAAGGTTATTGTTAAGGTGCTGGTTAATAATAATTACCACTCCACGCCAAAGATTCTTGCCTATGCTTAAAACGCAGAAGTTAAAACACTTACTCCCTCTCTGTTTCAATTTATGTGAACTCATTTGACTGAGCATGAAGTTTAAGTAAAGAGATAAAGATTTTTGAATTTATTGTGTAAAATGAGGCACATATATTTTGTGTGGCTATAAATCGTTGCATAAAGGTAAAATATTTTTTAATAAGTAAAGGGGTCATTCTTTTTTGTACAGACCAAAAAGGAAATAAGTTTGTATAAATTGAAATGGAGGGAGTATATAACACAACATGACTCGCAAAATCATAAAAACAAAAAAGAACAAAAGACAGAAATATAGCTAAATCCATTACTGTTTTAACAAAAATTCAAATAGTGCAACCTACCTCGGGCAAAACCAACAGCTTATAACTGGCAAATTTAGCTGCATCATGATATAGAATAGCGCCTATCTCTACTAATTGGTTTATATCTTCCTTTGCTGCCCGACGGCATGATTACATGATCAGCTCCAAATGATATTGGATACAGTTTCCCAAGCTTTTCGGAAACTGAGCTTATGAAAGATTTTCTTCGCAGACGAGGTTTATCAGAAGATATTGGAGTTGTGATCTCCAAAGAAGTACTAGCAGATGATTTATCACCATATTTTTCGATTTCTTTCAACCTCCTTTTCATTTTCACTAGCTCGAATTTTAGATCTTGATTTTCTCTTTTTAGACTTGAGACTTCATCTGTAACAGGGCTATTGTCAGCGGATGACTGATCTTCCCCGTCTAGACTACCATCCATAACTTGGCGAAGGCGTTGTTGTTCAAAGTAAAGCACTTGTACAACAGTCTGAACAGGGAGCCTCTCATTCTGTGCAGCATGAGCACAAGCTTCTCGAGTTAGCTTTTGACAGTTCATAACACTGCAAACTCTTTTTCTCTCAACGTCACTTAGAGATGGATGTGCCTTCACATTGTGCAAAAGCTAGAAGATTAGACAACCATTCTCCCGTAGAGTTGTTTATTTAAGAGTAAGTTCTGTACACTAATTGTACGTAATTCTTTTGCATTTTCAAGTCAAAATGACATAGAATAGTAGATAGCTATTTGTAGCAAGCCTGATATGGTAACCTAAAAAATGGAGTAATGAGTAATGACCTGCTATTTCCGACTAAATGGAGATGAGAGTATGAAAGATTTTTAGTATATGAGTGTATACTGAGGCAGATCCAGGATTTCAGCAGGATGGGTGCACCATTATCCGACCATGCGATTGATTTGGTTTTCTAAAACTTACCTTGGAAAACTATCAATAATAGTATCATTATTTATAGTTACAAGTGTTAAACTCAATACTTAATTCAAGGATATATCAAAGGGTGAACCAAAAAAGAGAAAAAAAAAAGAAAGAAAGACAGGGCATGGGATTTGAACAGAACAGAAAAAATCAAAAAAAGAGAAATAGAAATAAAAAAAATAGCTTAGAGATGGAAGATAGGCGAGTGTATTCAAACACTAGATGTGGGAGTCAATGGTGCACAAAGCTACCATTGTACCGAATACTCATTTGACCATGGGTTCCCATGTAAAAATTTAAGTACTTTATCCGAAAAATATCCCTGTGGTATACAGACTAAGGAGGGGAGCATGGGTGCACGTGCACGTGCCCCATGCCCTTCCACGTGAATCCGCCTCTGAGTGTATATGACTTAAAATCCTTTATTTATGTCGAAGATCAACTGAGCATGGTCTGAAGTTTCAAAAGTCTTTCTTGCCACAATATGACAAGAAACTTAATTATAAACCTGCTTATTATCAAATGTAACTGTTTGTTAAACTGTACATTTGATGTGAAGATGACACACTTGAAAGAACATCAACATAGAACATGTTTAAAATCCTGTAAATGCATAGGCAGAAACACATGATATCGTAACCTAAGATGCAGGGCAATTCTAAGATAAGATGGCTTCTGTAGCAGAAAAGTAAAATTCAACCCTTAGTTTCACTTGTATATTGAAAAAATATCTTCACTTAACTGAATTATGCCTTTAATGGATTTATCCAAGAGATCATAAGGATTCAAATACTACTTAACATCCCAAGCCACAATGTTTCCACTGTTTAGGTGCAACCTATCAAAATTAAGTCATTAAAGAATTTGATATTACAATCAAGGTGCTAAAGCAGTTGATTAAGCCATTACTATTTATCAGTTGGCATCAAAGATTTGTTTATGGAGGAGATAATGAACGCTTAATACAAATTAAATTAAACATTTAGTATGACCTAAATATACTATCATGCTCTTGTAAGTGTACTAGTGCACATAGAAAAATTGCTCTACCAGGTGAATGATCAATGTGCATACCTTCAAATAAGTGTCAATGGCCTTGTACATCCTATCTTCTGTGATCCTTGATTTCTCTGGAATGACTTCAGCAATACTACTAAACTGCGAAACAGAAAGATTATTGTCTGAGGCTATTTTAGCAAGGTAATCTTCCATGAGTTCCCCAACTTTCTCCATTTGAGTTGCTAATGGAGGCGCAAACTCTTCATCGTTGAAGCCAAACCGATATTCCACCATTTCATACTCAATGAAATTCGTCATGATACGTTGCACGATTTCAACATCAAATAATGTGTCTTCTGTGAATGAAGAATATGAAGGTATTAGCAAATCATCTAATACAGCTTGTCCAAGTTGCAACGCGATTCTCCTCTCCAGATCAACCCTACAAGCAACTGTGGTTTCTAGATATATTGCAGTGCGAAGAAGCATTGAGAGAAAACTAACTGACAATGCATTTTTCTCCCTTGGCAGAAGACTAACAATGGTTTCAACAACCACCCTCTTTTCATGTACTTGTCTTAGCTCTGTCATTTTCCTCTCATTTCCTGATATTTCCTGGAATAACAAGAAAATCATATGCATAAATTCAATTATCCAAATAGAGCACATCCCTAAAATACTTTCTTATGTTTTATTCTTGGTCTAAAATAATCCTTTAACTATACAACTGAGCAGTTTTCGTCCTTCATGTTCATAAAAATTGCAGCGACCATAAGTGTTTAATTTTGATTAACATAAAAGATCACTATTTATGTTACTTTATCTAACCAAATAATCCTCCCGAGCAGGGGCGGATGCAACCTAGGTAGAAGCGGTGTCATCCGACACCGCTTCGCCGGAAAAACTCATTAAATATGTGTAAATTATTGATATTTAAAAAAAGTATTTGTACTTAATTTAAAATGACACTACATTTAACCAATATCTCGCTTGCTCTCCTGGTCAAGCGCTTTTGTGTTTTGGGAAAGGTTCTGGGTTCAAAATGGAGCCCAGTGCAGCACAACAATAAATTTTACTCTTAACTTAGTTCCATCGTAAGTTATCCTACTATTTTTTATCTATCACATCTTTTTTTGGGTGATGAGGTTGGTCGAAACCATTTGCAAAGTCACATAATGATAAGAGTTTTAAGTGATTATTTAGTGTTTTATATTAAAAAAAAGTATTAAGTATTATTTTTGGTAAGGATATTATGAATACATTCCAAATTATGAAAGCTTGTCCAGGAGAGTTGTAGTGATATACTAGAATTTATTTTTTCTTTAATTGGATTCTAATTTTGTTCATTTAATTTGTATCGCTATAGTAATTTATTTAATTGTTTACTTCTTTAATGTCGACACCACTTAAGAAAAATCTTGCATACGCCCCTGCTCCCGAGGGTAGGGGTAAAGTCTGTTTACATATTACATTCCCAGACCCCACATAAAAGATCATATTTTAGTTATTTTCTCTAACCAAATAATCCAAACTCATGGGATGAGGACTCACCAAATTTTGAAGGGATTTCTGCGAATAGAGCATCAATATTGGTCCAAGTGCATACTGTTTGTATCCCCTTGCCATCATAGCAATTAGAACCCTTTGGAAAAAATCAATTCTAAGGACAGTTAAATCCTCAGCCCACCAATCAACAACAATAGTCCTCGGATTTGAAAATGTGGAGGAATTCATTAAACTATTAGCGTCGACCTCTATTCTACCTGACTTACAAAAATGGCTATCCTTGCAAACCATGTATGCAATTGTATCTATGCTTGTGTTCACCAATTTTATATTTTCTGCAATTGGAAGAAGTTTTTCTGTAGAGTGCAAAACGGAAACTGCACCTGCAATACTCTTAAGTGCTACTTCATTTAAGTAAGCTTCTGATAATCCTACCAAATTTCCAACTGCATAGTCATCTGTCATATCAAGATATTCTGCTACACATCTAAGCAATGCGACGTTTCCTGAGCTTATCTCAAAATTTATTCCATAACAAAATTTTGCTGCAAATTCAAATCCCTCCGCTCCACCAGGAATGTTAGGGATTTCGAATACGGAAAGATTAGCATCATTGAATTTTGCGACCAACTTCCTTATATATCCGCACTTTGAGACTAGTGGGAACTGCATGGAACATAAAAGTACTCATTATCAAAGATTTCACCTTTTAGTTAAGAATTTAACTTCTACTCTGACAACAACAACTACTCAGTAAAATACCACAGAGTGGGGTTTGGGGAGGGTATTTGGCTATAATTGAAATTGAAGTGGGCTACCATTGAAATAGCCAACCCCGAAAGGACAGAGAGGTTATTTCCAAAGGACCCTCGGCTCAGAAAAAAAGGAAAAGACAAGAAGATAATTCATTAGTCACTTCAGTAGAAAACATAATAGAAACAGAAGCATAACAACCATAATAGATAAATGACATGCAATAACATTAAGCAAAAACTAAGGCCCGGTGCTAAGATAGATGGCAAGGATTAAGTAAATTCAACATAGACCGCAAGCTATCTAAGATCAAACCTAATCCAATCCCGCCTCAACCCATGAATGAAGTACGCAAAGCTCCACTACCCCTACCCTACAGCCCTAATGCTTGACCTCCAAACATTCCCAACGAGGGTCATGTCCTCAGAAATTTGCAGTCGGGCCATGTCCTGCCTGATCACCTCTCCCCAATACTTCTTGGCCTCCTCTACCTCTCCTCGTGCCCACCACGGCCAACCCCTCACACCTCCTCACCGGTGCATCACGGCTTCTTCTCCGCACATCCCGAACAATCTGAGCCTCGCTTCCCGCATCTTGTCATCCACAGGTGTCACGCCCACCTTCTTCCGGATATCCTCATTCCTAATCTTGTCTATTCTAGTGTGCCCGCACATCCACCTCAACATCCTCATCTCTGCTACCTTCATCCTCTGGATATGGGAGTTCTTAATCGGCCAACACTCTACCCCATACAACATGGCCGGTCTAACCACAACTCTATAAAACTTACCTTTGAGTAACTGTGATACTTTCTTGTCACA
Organism: Nicotiana noctiflora; assembly: GCA_032618575.1. Lineage (NCBI taxonomy): Eukaryota > Viridiplantae > Streptophyta > Magnoliopsida > Solanales > Solanaceae > Nicotiana > Nicotiana noctiflora. Next base: position 20,702 of record JASVEL010012227.1, on the reverse strand, counting down.
CAAGTCTCCCGATACAAGCCTCCACTTCATCGAGCCCGCCCCTATACGGTGAGTGATGTCCTTGTCGATCTCACCGTCCGCTTGGATCATCGACCCAAGATACTTGAAGCTATCTCTCTTGGGAATGACCTGTGATCCAAGCCTCATGTCTATGCCTACTTCCCTCGGCTCAGCGCTAAACTTACACTCCAGGTACTCAGTCTTAGACCTGCTCAATTTAAAACCCTTAGACTCGAGGGTCTGTCTCCAAACCTCCAATCTCTCGTTAACACCGACCCTCGTCTCGTCATATGTCATATGTCAACAGCAAATAACATACACCATGACACTTCCCTTCTACTTACTAACAGTATAAAATAATTTAAGATAACTATAGGTAACTGCCGTAATAAGTGTAACTAGTTACCGAAAAGAACAATCTTGATTGGTGTTCTATTGGAAATTATATTAGGAACTTGTTAGAACAAGGAAAAAGGTTGTACCTTGTGCAGAGCAAAGGAAGTTCCAGCAACATGAACAGTTATATCACTTGGGATCTCCTGGGATAAAATCCTGCAGATAATATAAAGGTCACTCATTCATCAACGCCTACGTTTTACCCTCCACTACTGATCATGTTACACGGCAAAACTGCATAAAGACGCGTAAAAGTACGCTGGAAACAACAAAAGAGAGAAAAATAACTGAAGATAGACTACGTACCATTCGGAGGTCCTTTTCATAACATTAGAAAGAAGCTGTTTTTTCTTAGTGAACATGTTTATAACTGTAGTTGAAGGTTGTGCAGTCTCGTCTGAACCAAGATCAACCATATTGGCCTATTATATAATTCTTGATAAAGCAAAAACTAGTAGTATGTACCATGTCCTTTTCCATGCTTCTTTTGGTTATGTTGCTAGCTTCTTTAACTAATTCTTTTTCACCCACAAAAGAATAAGGGATCAACAGTAAGGGAATAAGTACAACCTCAGTGTTGGTCCGTAAACTGCATTATATATTACTGTCAGCAGCCAATATCAATCATAAGATTGCAGAATTCCCGTTATAGGCCAGAAAGTTGGCAGTGGAAATATTGTGTACGAGTGAGCATCTACTAGACACATGACACTAGTAGTGTTACATATGTTTATGTGAAGGTACGGGGGTTAAATGTATCAGGATAGTAAGGGAAGTATAAGCACATCCAGTTTTATAGTACAAATGTAAGATGATGGTGCCAAAAGAAAGGAAGTTTCTATCTTGGGATCATTTTCGTCCACAAAACTGTCAATGACTGACTTTCATTGTATTGTAACTTTCAGTACAACAGTACCTAAATAAAGAAGGGTTAACTTATATACACTCTCACAGTATAATATTTTTGCAATATTAGTTGAAGGGGAGCCTTCGTGTAACTGCTAAAGTTGTTATCATGTGACCAGGAGGTTATGAGTTCAAGCTGTGAAAACAGTCTCTAGCAAATATACTCCCTCCGTTTCAATTTATGTGAACCCATTTGACTGGGCACGGAGTTTAAGAAAAGAGAGAAGACTTTTGATCTTGTGGTGTAAAATGATGCACCTTTATTTTGTGTGGCTATAAATCATTGCATAAAGGTAAATTATTTCCAAATAAGGAAAGTGGTCATTCTTTTTGGCACGGACTAAAAAGGAAATAGGTTCACATAAATTGAAACGGAGGGAGTATATGGTAAGACTGCGTACGATAGATCCTTGTGGTTGGTCTTTTCCCGGACCCCGCACATAACGGGAGCTTCGTGCACCGGGTTGCCCTATTAGTGTATTTAGCTTGTTATAGAGATTGTGACTCTATATTTCAAAATATCAGATCGTGTTTACAAGTTACTGCATGTAATGTAACCTAATAATGATATAATAATATTACACACTATCATTACACATAAGTTAAACTACATGAGTTAGGCGTGGCATATAGTACCAATTTGTCCCAGTGAAAACAATGGCCGAACTCCAGGTCGGCAGAAATCTTTCCACTAGCTAGTGGATACACAGAATTAGTTAAAAGTCAAATAACTAAAACCTGAACAATGTAGTGGCTGGAGCAATGAATGAGGAAATAATATAATACCCACACAGCCCTACACACCACGTCTGATGTCGCGGGCCTGCGAGAATAAGACGGGAGTCTGGGAGCAAGAAGTGGGATTTATCAATGTGAAAATTAATTGGGGTACGGAAGAAGTACATTAATAGTACTACTGTGTCTTCCGATGGATGTGGCCAAGATTCAAAGGTGGACACATGATATAGTTAGAGTGTTCAAAATGAACCGAAAAATCGCACTAAACCCGAAAAAACCGACAAAATCGAACTATTTCAAATCGATATAGTTGATTTGGTTCGATTTTGATAAAAATCGAACCAACCCGGTTCATGTACACCCCTGAATATAGTCATGACATGACACTCCTTTTTGAGTGGATATGTGCGTACTGGATAACAATTTTGCACTATATACACATACACTAACCTGACGGCCCTAAAGAGCAACATGCCCACTGTCAACTCTGATCTATTAGATAGGGATATTACCAATGTTGAAGATAGTTTTTCAAGTCACTCATTTGAGAAGCTAGCTGCCAAGACGAAGGGAGGAGGAGGTCTCACTTTCAACAATTGAACCTGACCTTTATATATATTTAGATTGATGAAACCAAACTTAAACGTCCTTAAATCTTGCTTAGCGCTAGCTTTTACTCCACTACAAAACCTGATCGATCCAGACAGTTCAAAACCTTTACAAATGTTTTTACGCTTATAGTTGCTTCATTTATTGTATTTCATTGAATACAACGTCTAATGGTTAATTAGATTTTTTTGACTCAAAATGTTAACGAGCATTTATGAATTCAAAACAATCAATGTAAATGAAGAGTCAATCATAGCAAGCCATAACATATCCACAATTTAATAAGGGAAAAGATAATGGAAATACTTGTATTGGTAACAGAAAGTATCGGTGATCTTTATTGGTGATAATAGAGTAATCTGCCTTTCCATGAAGAGGTTCAATATCTTTATATATATATATATATATATATATATATATATATATATATATATATATATATATGTTTCATTCGATCTACCTTCATTTTGTTTTTGTGTCTTGGGGTCTCACTCTGTATTTTACTCTGTATTTCCTAGATCCCCTGTGGGGAGAGAGTGGAACCCCTTTTTCTGATTCCTCCTTTTGTATTTATAGACATTGCTGTAAGAGTTGACCTTTTGGGGATCGGGCCCACATTAAGAGGTTATTTCGGACATATCTGATGAGTTGCGATCCCTACAATTGTTTCAGGCGGATACATATAGCTTACTCGATTGAAGTGATCTTGATGCCTATTACGCTTATGTCAGTCTAAAGGAACGATCGGTCTTATTAATTATCGTGGGATCGAATTATGACTCATACAGTTAGTCCCTCCACTTATCATGGTCGCCTTGAGGTCTAACCTGATGAGCGGATGTTAACAGTCAAGGAATGAACCCTTTTTGGGCGAGAAGAGGGGTGATAACCACTCATAACTAGATCAGGGCATCTTCTCACTACTTCCTCTCATATAATGAGGGTCCGACCTCGTATACCAGTATTGCTAGCGAAGGGAAACGGTCGGTACGCCGTAATTGTAAATAAGGATACGTTTTGTCCATATGGACTTTGAGGGAGTAGGGTCTAATCGTCCCAGGTGGTAAGTCATCCGTTTTTCCGTAGTGACTGAGGCAACGACCGCGACTTTGACGCATGCGCTATGGCCTTAATCGTGGTGGCGACCGTTTCGGTAGAATTGAACCGTTTTTTGACGGTTGGATTATGCATTCAATGGCGCCTTTCGGTTTCCCCGAGAGTTGATTTTGTTACCTATAAGATGGTTTGGGATACTTGATTCTTAACATTTCCTGGTTCATTTGGAGCTCTTATTTCCTGTGAACTTCAAAGATTCTTTCTTCTCTACGAAACATTCGTACTTGTTCTTAGTTTAATCCAACACCCTTCTTTTAATCTCCAAGAAACTTTAATCAATGGCTGGTTCTTCCTCTCGTGAAGTTCTCCCGACGGTGGCACCGGTTAACCCTCCGGTGATTGAAGGCCTGTCTCCGGTGCTTGGGGATGACGGGCAAAATAAAACTGAGAGGGCTCCACCGGTAGATGAAATTCTTCCTGCAACAGGGAGCTTGGCGGTGGATTTTACCATCGACGGTGGAGATGACCCAGTGGATGAAGCCCTGTTAATGGGGGAAGTAGGTGTAACCCAGTTACGAGAGCAAGGGCTCATGCCCTCTCATGCTCACTTTATGCTTGCCTGGCCGGAAGAGAGGGTCCACACCGACCATGCTGGGTACTGTATTTTTTGCTCATTCCCCCTCAGACTGGGATTCAGGATTCCCCTTACCAATTTGGTAGTCGGCCTTTGTCGATATTACAATGTGTGCCCAGGGTTGCTCACCCCGTCTCTGTACAAACTTCTCGCGAATGTTTTTAAAGTTTGTGGAGTTAGCCGGAAGGACTGTCACGCTGCAACATGTGCTTGCTCTATACGCTCCTCAGCGAGTGCGGGGAGTATGCTTCGGATGAGCCCGCGTGGTTCGAAGGGGTTGACGGCTACTTTAGACGACAAGGTCGAACCTCGTCAGTTTGAACAATTTTTCTATATTCGGACTGGGCATTTGGTAGCGCCCTCTCTAAGATTCCCGGAGACTTGGAATTACAGACGTAAGTTGTACTTTTTTTAGCAATAGGATTGACTCTTTTCCTCTTCCTATTTTCGGATAGTCACTGTTTTCATTATCATTTCTGGAGCTGACAAGTCACCTCTGTCTCTATTCACCGGCCTGCGCGGGTGGCTCGAAGCCGTCGTACCGCACACTGAGGGGTCCGTTCGTGGCCGTCTTTTTGGAGGATATATGGCCGAGGGCCAGCTGTAGGTAGGAGGTTTTCACTTTTTGTGTATTCATTCCAATTTTCGATGTAACCTGGGACTAACCCAGTCCTTTGTCTGCAGGGAGGGTGTACCGAGGTAGGGCCCCTCAATTGGCATTTCGGCGGCCTGGTGCGATTGCCAGATTTTTCGTTGCACCAGTGCCGAGCCAGGTGCCCAGGGCCGCATCGGTCGAATCTTCCGTGGTGCCATCTCCTGTGCGACCTTTAATCTGTGGTGGAGGTCCGTCGGGGACTGTTCGCCCACGAGACGGCTCGCCTTCTTGTGATGAGGAGGATAGGCCTTTGGTCAGGCGCAGGATAATTTCCCATCTGGCCCCGTCAGCGGCTCGACCCGCTCCTCTCATTGTGATAAACGTAGATTCCCCCCCTTCGGGGGCGAGGGAGGATGCGGATGCGGCATATGCTACGGGCCAGGAAGAGATGAGGCTCAAGATCGAGAGGATCGAGAGGGAAGTGCCGCCCCTACTGCTCAATCTTCCACTCGTATGGTCGAAGTGGGGGAGCCTTCTCGGGTTGTCGTGGACATTGGTGGTTCGAGCACTCCTTCGATAGAAGTGGCGGCGAGGGGAGAGGGTTCTACGTCCGACTCTGATTTGGACTCTCGGGATGTCTGCATGTTTTGTGACGGGAGGCCACGTGTAATTGAGATTCTTGTGAATGAGAACTTTTTGTTGCTGGACTCTGCTTTGGTGCCGCAGCTTGGTCAGTTATGTTCTGCTGTTGATAATGAGTCGTTGAGGGGGGTGCCGGACGTTGGTTTGATGAATGAGCTGGTTGTGATGGGAATGAGGGTATATATTCCGGGGTGACTACTTGCTTGTTTTCACTTTATTTCCCTTTTCTTACAAGCTTCTGTATCCATGTCTAACCCCTTGCTTTTCATTTTATAGGCATTTTTGTTGCAGGTGGAGAGCCTTTGTCGGGCCAATATTCAGTCCGGGGTCCTTCTAAGTGTACTTGATAGGTGTCGTCGGTACCGGAACAAGTGTAGGGAGCTTAGCAAGCGCATAAGGACTGATCCCCGTAATCGGGCTCTAGTTGAAGAGTTGGAGAGGAAGGAGCTGTAGACAAGTCATGCACTTGGTCGTATAGGGGCCCTAGAGGATCAGTTGCGTCGGATGAGCGACGAACTTGAGGCTGGGCAGAGTGCATCATTAGAGTGTGAGCGTTTATGTTTGACCAAGGTTATGGAGGTTACCTCGGAATGGAGTAGGAAGGTCGTTGCGCTGGAAGGAGAAGTGGCCGCTTTGAAGCGTAGGTTCGCCGAAGCTTCAGCCCGGGCGGACGAACTGCAGGGGGTTATCCGTGCCAACGATTCCCAATTATCGTTGGTGAGAGCTGCTACCGCCTTTAGGGAGAGCAACCTTGAGGAGCGGATAGGGTCCTAGAGCGGAGCGCTCAGGACGCAGCGGGGCAAATCGCGCTTCTGGAGGAAGAGAATAGGCGCATTCAAGAACAATCCGCCTTTATGGGTAGCTCCCGTGAGGCTTGGGTTTATGCTGAGGCCCAATGAGATATATACAAGCACATCTTCGAAGTCGGCATCATTTCCGAAGCGGTTTTCGAAGGGGCGCGCCAGAGGGCACTGGAGGCTCGTGAGGAATGCGGTTTTGATGTTGCGACGCCCGGTATTAACGATGGCGCTGGTAGGAGTTTGGCGGGAGCTAGCAATGATATGGGAACTGCGGGCGATGGCGAAGGAAGAGCAGGCGGTGAGGCGGCGAGGGTAGGAGACGGTGCGACTGGCGCAGCCGACGGTGCCGACGGCCCCGAGTGAAAAAAGAGTGATTGACTGATGATTTTCTTGACGGTTGTTGCCGTATATTGTTGTTTCTCCCTTTTTTTTTTTTTTTTTACAATGTTTGGATTGGGGTGGACGGGCGTGGCCCGTAACTATCCTTTTGAATTAAGGGGGAATTTCCCTTTTCGTGTTGCTTGATTACTGCTTGTTTCATTTGTGTTTCCCCTCAGTTCGGCTGTTGTTGAGGATTCGTTGATTATCTTGAATCAAGGGCTCATATCCCGAATACCGATTCAACTATGGTTGAATTTACTCGGCGAGGGCTCACGACCTGAGTCCCAGTTCAACTGTCGTTGAACATTCGTTAAGTAATTTGGGTCGAGGACCCGTAGCCCCAATACTGATTCAACACTGGTCGAATTAATTCGGTGAGGGCTCATGACCTGAGTCCCAGTTCAACTATCGTTGAACATTTGTTGAGTAGTTTGAGTCGAGGGCTCGTAGCCCGAATACTGATTCAACTCTGGTTGAATTAATTCGGCAAAGGCTCATGGCCTTTCTCCCGGTTCAACTGTCGTTGAACATTTGTCGAGTAGTTTGAGTCGAGGGCTCGTAGCCCGAGTATTGATTCAACTGTGGTTGAATTAATTCGGCGAAGACTCGTGGCCTGAGTCTCGGTTCAGCTGTCGTTGAACATTCGTTGAGTAGTTTGAGTCGAGGGCTCATGGCCCATGTACTCATTCAATTGTGGTTGAATTAATTCGGCGAAGGCTCATGGTCTGAGTCCCAGTTCAACTGTCGTTGAACATTCATTGAATAATTTAAGTCGAGGGCTCGTAGCCCGAGTACTAATTCAACTGTGGTTGAATTAATTCAGCGAAGGTTCATGGCCTGAGTCCCAGTTCAACTATCGTTAAACATTCATTGAATAATTTAAGTCGAGGGCTCGTAGCCCGAGTACCGATTCAACTGTGGTTGAATTAATTCGGCGAAGGTTCATGGCCTGAGTCCCAGTTCAACTGTTGTTGAACATTCGTTGAATAATTTGGGTCGATGGCTCGTAGCCCGAGTACCGATTCATCTGTGGTTGAGCTCGTAGCTCGAGTACCGATTCAACTATGGTTGAATTAATTCGGCGAAGGCTCATGGCCTAAGTCCCAGTTCAACTATCGTTGAAAATTCGTTGAATAATTTGAGTCGAGGGCTCGTAGCCCGAGTACTGATTTGACTGTGGTTGAATTAATTCGGCGAAGGCTCATGGCTTGAGTCCCAGTTCAACTGTTGTTGAACATTTGTTGAATAATTTGAGTCGAGGGCTCGTAGCCCGATTACTAATTCAACTCTGGTTGAATTAATTCGGCGAAGGCTCATGGCCTGAGTCCCGGTTCAGTTATCGTTGAACATTCGTTGAGTAGTTTGAGTCGAGGGCTCGTGGTTCGTGTACTGATTCAACTGTGGTTGAATTAATTCGGCGAAGGCTCATGGCCTGAGTCCTAGTTCAACTGTCGTTGAATATTCATTGAATAATTTGAGTCGAGGGCTCGTAGACCGAGTATTGATTCAACTGTGGTTGAATTAATTCGGCGAAGGCTCATGGCCTGAGTCTCAGTTAAACTGTCGTTGAACATTCGTTGAATAATTTGAGTCGAGGACTCGTAACCCGAGTACGGATTTGACTGTGGTTGAATTAATTCGGCGAAGGCTCATGGGTTGAGTCCTAGTTCAACTGTTTTTGAACATTCGTTGAATAATTTGAATCGAGGGCTCGTTGCCCGAATACACTGATTCAACTTTGGTTGAATTAATTCGGCGAAGGCTCGTGGCCTGAGTCCCGGTTCAGCTGTCGTTGAACATTTGTTGAGTAGTTTGAGTCGAGGGCTCGTGGCTCGTGTACTGATTCAACTGTGGTTGAATTATTCGGCGAAGGCTCATGGCCTGAGTCCCAGTTCAACTGTCGTTGAACATTCGTTGAATAATTTGAGTCGAGGGATCGTAGCCCGAGTACTGATTCAACTGTGGTTGAATTAATTTGGCGAAGGCTCATGGCTTGAGTCCCAGTTCAACTTGTTGCTGAACATTTTTTGAGCGATTTGAGTTGAGGGCTCGTAGCTCGAGTACCGATTCAACCGTGGTTGAATTAATTCGGCGAAGGCTCGTGGCCTGAGTCTCATTTCAACTATCGTTGAACATTCGTTGAATAATTTCAGTCGAGGGCTCGTATCCCGAGTACTGATTCAACTGTGGTTGACTTAATTCGGCGAAGGCTCATGGCCTGAGTCCTAGTTTAACTATCGTTGGACATTCGTTGAGTAGTTTGAGTCGAGGGCTCGTAGCCCCAGTTCTGGCGTGTGGACGAGATGAATCAGGCTTGCTCTGATTGGGTTATTTTTCCTTTTCTCGTTGTTTTCCCTTTGCTTTTGATTTCAGGAAGAGCTACGCGATATTGCTAGGAAATCCCCACAGACGGCACCAAATTGTTTGACTCAAAATGATAACGAGCATTTATGAATTCAAAACAGTCAATGTAAATAAAGGGCCAATCATAGCAAGTCGTAATATATCCACAATTTAATAAGGGAAAAGATAGTGGAAATACTTGTATTGATAACAGAAAGTATCGGTGATCTTTATTCATGATAATAGAGTAATCTGCCTCTCTATGAAGAGGTTCAGATCTTTACAATCATGTTTCATTCGATCTACTTTCATTCTGTTTTTGTGTCTTGGGTTCTCACTCTATATTTCACTCTGTATTTCCTAGAGCCCTCGTGGGGAGAGAGTGGAACCCCTTTTTGTGATTCCTCCTTTTGTATTTATAGACATTGCTGTAAGAGTTGACCTTTTGGGGATCGGGCCCACATTAGGAGGTTATTTCGGTCATATCTGATGAGTTGCGATCCCAACAATCGTTTCAGGCGGATACGGATAGCATCCTCGATTGAAGTGATCTTGACGCCTAATACGCTTATGTCAGTCGAAAGAAACGATCAGTCTTATTGATTATCGCAAAATCGAATTATGACCCACAAGATCTATATACTACATTAGTGATAAGTTGTCAAATGGTGGTTGAAAAATGGTTCAAGAGAGACGTCATATTAAAATTTTAATAGTTTAGTGATTTCTAGTAGTGATTGTGTGTCATTAAAAAAATAAAGTATTCTTATACGTCGACACAGGTACTGTAACTTGAGGTGCATGTGACCAAAGATATGACAAGTCATTGACATAATTAAACGTCCCAAATAATACCTAGTGTCTTATAGTATAATTAAGTGCTTTAATTGAGATAGATGTGACCGAGGCTACCACAAGTTGTTGTCACCAAACCCCACGCTATACCTAACAAGGGAAATAGTAAAGTTTTAGTGATCTTCTAAATCTTGCCATCAAATTTTGTTTTGCCCCCTGTAGTTATGCTCGATCAAGGTGTCTCTGAATTAGCTGGCAAAGGCATGCAATCATAAATAATGTTAAAGAGTAATGTGACCCTAGTTGTGTGACACTGATTGATCTTATCGGATACAAGAGGTCAATCACAGGATTGGAAAATTAGAGACCATGCTACATTAACTTAAATTTAGAATAATGAGGCCAGTATCAGACCACAAGTGTAGCACCGCACACACAGGACGTATGTAGCATTACGGGCGACAGGTTTAATTGAAACCATAACGTTTAATGTAGAATATAAATTTACGTGTAAAAATTAATTAAAATTGTAACAAATACTAATAGATATGAACCCCTAGCTTTAAAATTGTAAGTCGTTCAATGCTAAAAACATTAGAAGTTAAATGGTGGGATATCCTATAAGATTAATTATTCCACCTACTATATGCGATAGTTAATCCTACAATTTTAGTGTAAAAGTTATCCCGAGATTAGCTAATACCTCAAATCAAATATTGGATAAAGTTAACCCCAATTTTTATCCTAGAATTATTATTCTTATCACATGTACCGGACAATTCCATAGAGTTTAAATTTTGTATCCAGCTCTCACAGACACATTGATTGCCTTTACTATCCTCCGATTCAGAGGGGGTGTCAATAGAATCTATTGAATCGTGTACCAAAAAAGTCGAAGACAAATTCAGTATATTAAGTCATGAGTCAAAAACAACAGGGTTCACCTCATGTTGCAAAACTAGCAAACAGTATATGACATACAGAAAATCAAGCGAAGAAATTCCAAAGAAATTAAGCAGATATAAGTGCTTCGAAATGCTTATTAGTGCCCATATTCCAGCAGGATAACTTTTTGGTTGGACCTGTGATGGAGGCAGGTACTTATACGAGGGAATAAAAAAGAACACTAGAATGTTACAATTGAGATTTGAATTTTTGAACATCCCTTACATTACACTAGAATATTGTTTTTAGGGGATTCAACAGCTTATATATATATATATATATATATACACACACACGCGCGTTGCTAATTGGGCTGTTTTAAGTCCCGAACATGTTAAAGCGAGAAATTTAAAAATAGTCAGATTTACAACTGGTCATTCAAAAATATCCACAGTTTCAAAGGTAATCGAAATTTAGCAATTGTTCATGTAAAGATAAATCTAAGCAAAAACACTGTTCAAAACCCGAAAAATACGCTCGCATATTATACGGGAGTTCCAGCATAAGTATGCTTGAACTCCCGCATATTATACGGGAGTTCCAGGATAACCATGCTGGAACTCCCGTATAATATGCGGGAGTTCAAGTATAATTATGCTGGAACTCCCGCATAATATTCTGGAGTTCCAGCAAGTATAAATGTCTAGTATAATATACTGAAGTTTGGAGCATCGGTGCTCCAGTCTCCTGATATTATACAGGAGTCAGCAAAGTGTATCGGTCCAGCATAATACGCTGGAGTTCATACACAGATGTACCCGAACTCCCGTATATTATACGGGGTCGGTCTCTGTTGCAGCAAATAGTGGCTATTTTTTATTGACTTCGTAAACAATGACTATTTTTCGATAGCCAACTGTTAAAGTGGCTATGCCACGCGATTTTGACCATGTTAAAGGATCCCTCTACCACTGATCAAAGGTCTTGGTTTGGTAAAAATAGCACAGCTAGCCAGTTTTCGTACTTGTCATTCAAAAATAGTCAACGTTTGCAAAGTCATTGAAAAATAACCATTATTTTGCTGCAACACGAAACGTTCCAGCATAATATACTGAAGATTAGTGCATCTGTGTATGAATTTCTAGCATATTATGCTGGAACTCCAACACGCGAAAAGTTCCAGTATAATATAGTGGAGAGTGGATCACCGGTGCTCCCATCTCCAGTATATTATGTTGGACCGGTATATTATAGTGGAACTTCAATATAATATATTGGAGTTTAAACATACTTATATTGGAACTCCAGTATACTATACTGGAATATTTTTCTGGATTTGAACAGTGTTTTCGTTCAGATTAATCTTTACATGAAAAGTTATTAAATTTCGATTACTTTTAATACTGTAACTACTTTTGAATGATCACTTGTGAATCTGGCTATTTTTGAATTTCTCCTGTTGGTTTGAGCTCGTGGAATGAAAAAACTTAGAGAAAACTACCCTCTATAGCCCCTCAAAATTTTAATAGACCAAGTTTTGTCCTACTAACAAAAAATGGCCCTTCGGCCGAAAAGTATTTCACATAGTAGCCGAAAGGAAAGAGTCATATAAGTTCTTGTAGCTTAGTGGATAGAGCACTTATCTTCTATGTTGAAGGTCGCAGGTTCTCGACCCCTACTTGACGCGATAGAAAAAATATATTTTTTTGCAATGTATAAATATTGTATCCTAAGTTCGACAGTGTATCATTGATGTATATTGAGCCTATCTCGAGTGTGCTTGTGTATCTAAAGTGTATATATTTGTGTACCCTAAATATATTTTGTATCGTTAATGTATAATCTGTCTAACCAATGTATCAAAATTGTATATAATGTGTATTTTCTAATATGGAAACATAGTGTATGTAAATTATATACAATTTTATATGTGCAATGTGTGCACACGGTGTATTTGGAGTGCATCATGTATTTTTGTATAGTGACAGTCTTTTTATATATATTTTGTATAATTATATCTATTTTGTATATATTTTGTATAGTTACATCTATTTTGTATATTTGTTTTTATAATGACAGTATATTTTGTATAATTTTTGTATAGTGACAATTTATTTTGTATATTTTAGTATATATTTTGTATAATGACAGTTTATTTTGTATATATTTTGTATAGTTACAGTCTATTGTATATAAATTTATAGTGACATTCTATTTAGTATATACTTTGTATAATGAAATTCTATTTAGTTTATTTATTGTATAATGACAATTTATTTTTGTATATGTTTGTATAGTGACCCTATCTCTTTTTTCAAACACGAGAAATTCATTTTTACACATGAGAGATTTATTTTTTACATGTAAAAGATTTAAGGATATTTTCTTAATTTCAACATTATAAAAAGCGCCTAAACTCCTCCAAAAAACTAGTCAAGTCCCATTATTATATAGTACTACGATTAAAGTATGGAGGTGCGCATAATATTATCCTTTAGGTGGGGTACCTCTTCTATGTTTTTATTTTAATTTTAAAAAGAAAAGATTTTGATCACTCACTGTGCCAGTTCCGATACCAAAAACGTAAAATCTTCTTATATAATTGCTTGAAAAAAAAAAGAAATAGAAGTACACGTAACTCGGAGTTATTGAGAACTTGTTTATTTCCATAGCTAGTGTGGTTTAATACTCTACGTTAATAACCAGAGATAGAATAAATACTATTATTAGTAAACAAATGGACCATAATCGTTTGTACAACGCTATAAACTTGAGTTACACAATATTGTTGTATGCTAAAACTGTAGGGTAATATATAAAATTTATTTGCACTTCAAAATTATATCGAACCAATAATTATAAAATATTTATTTTATACACACTTTCCTCACTTAAGTATATTTAGTGTTATTTTTATCTTTAAATAGTTAATATTACCAGGCCAATCGGCCTTGAATTTTTCGTAAAATCACACTGGTATATTTGACTATAATATAACAATAAATATGTTATTTGTTATAGTAAATAAAATTATGTTGCACTTTAAAAAGATCGAAGTTGTCACCTTATCAATGAATGGCAATTCCGTAAACTAAGGACGAAAATTAGGCGAGTAAAAATGGGAATGTTTGCTTTGGATTCTCTCTTCTCTGAATTGCCGAAGAAAAGAATGTTCTTTTCTTTTTCAAGGAGATAGTGGATGAAGGGCAGTATTCCTATGGAAGTGACTTGCTGAAAGAATCAATATGCCGAGGAAAATGACCTGAGCATTGTCTTTTCATTTAAAGGGGACTGATATTTCATAGATAAGAATGTCCGCGCTCCACCCTAGACCTACTAATATTTTGGGTTACCCACTAGAATAACTTTTAGGCTACAAAATATATATTATGATTTTGGGCTACCGATTGTTATTAGTTTGACCCTAGTGGCTATAGATGATATTTGCTCAAAAACTTACGGCAGGAAGCCTTCCCCTTTTATATGGGCCACGCGCGGCAAGAATGTGAGTTTGTTGGACCACTGGACTCCGGATATGAGATAACTATACTCAAATAAACATGTAAATGGGACCCCAAAGTACGAAGTGGACATATCAACTAGACTAGAACTCCATATAGGTAAGAAAACATACATGACAAATTTGTAGAAAGAGCCGCGCACTGAAAGCCTTTACTTTTTCCAAAACCAGTTACATGATAAGATTGAGGTAATAAAAGATGAAGAAGATCTGATCATAAAGATGAAGGGCACTGAAGCCTAAAGGCACCAGAATTATGGTGGCCAAAATCTGATTAAACTCAGGGACGTGGCACCCAACTCTCAGCAGCTTCCATTATTTTAACTTTTAAGAATAAATTATTACTCCCAAGAGACAATGTGAGATATAGAATCCAGTTGCAACTAACAGCTTTTCGATAACATACATGGTTTCTCCTGGCGCTGTAAAATTAGCAGCTTACTATGACAGTATCTGGATTTTTGCAGCTCTATCAAGTCATAGCACTTTGCAGGCCAGTCGTTTTTGTGCATCAATCAAAACGTTGTCTGGCCATTTTTGGTGGCTATTTATTAGTTTGAAAGCTGAATTTTAGCTATTCTATTAAGATAACAACTGGTTTCTGGTATTCCTTCACAAGACGTTTTAGTTTCAGCATTTGCATGTTCAGTTTTTCACATGATAAATTGGCTCAATGGCAGGAGGCTTCACAATTAGGACAAACCACTAACACAACTTGAGAGTCTCGCAAACGAGCACACACATACAAGCAGTTCACAACTTGATTGGGCTGACTGTTGCATCTAGTGAAGGGCAGATAATACCAAAATTTTTTCCTGCTAGGATGTTTTGACACCTAATTACACAGTTCACTTTTTGAGATGAGGAAAACAGGCATAGAGATCAGATTTTGGATGTTTAGCTTCAGCATGTTCCTTGCACTTCACTTCTGATGTTGTGCACATAAATGTCTGCATACACACCTTGCACTGCCATCATCCATTAAATGAAAGTTAGCCAACAGTCATAGCATACGTAAAAGGTTTATTTAGACTGTAACTGGATTGCAGGCCTCAAACCCAATGTAGAAATGATAGCCAATAAAAATCTTCATTAGTTGTAAGCCATAACAATCGTAACAAAAAAAGGTCTGCTGGTCACAAATTATAGGAATCGGATTTAGAAACTCCAAATCCACTATATCTAAGTCACAACTCACGTGAGCAATGCATTCATACAACTAGTCCCTTATCAGCCAACAGTTGAATGGAAATGATACATCTTACCTCCAACCCATTAGAGGTGCCGTCCTGGTAATAATTTAGGCGATAAAAGAAGAAGGGGGTTTGGTTTGGGGGGGGGGAGGGGAGGGGGGGGAAGTGAGTCCATGTGATGTTCCGTTCTGATGTTTAATACCAAAAAAAAAAAAAGGAACACAATAGAAGCACGCTGAGGATTTCACGACCAAGACGGCAAGAAATTTCATAAAACATAATCAAAATTCATCTAATAAAATTGAACTATATCAAGTTAGAAGTATTATAGTGGCATTTGACTAGTGGCTTCGTTCAAGTGTCTAAATGGAATATACAGACAAACAACTATAGGCGGCTGTATATGTATTTGGCCATCTTCTCATTATTGGACTTGTGGACTCATGAGTCCCACTTGCTTTGAAACATAAAACCAAAAAAAAAAAAACATTTTTGAAATCGAAATTTCTCTAATTAAGATACTTAACTACAGGCAAAGAGACGACGAGTGAAAATATAACAAAATATATAAGCTAATAAAAAAATTCATGTCTAAACTTTTGCCTTCTGTAACCTTTGGTCACGCTCTTATATGGGCTCGCAGCATTGTGTAATGTTGGTATGTATATAGATGGGCTGGTAGTTAAGGCATCTTCTGACAGCAGCCATCGCTTAGGACTCACCCACATTGGTCCCTTGATAAGATAATATTGAAATTGATGTAGATATGTGCTCTTAGACAGGAAATTTTTCATTAGCTGCCATATTTCCACTCTCTTTTGCTCTCTCGGTTAAGCATCTTAATATGGAATAATGTGGACTTTAACATTTCCTTTTTTGGTTCTATGTTTTAAAGTAAACTAGGGGGACCCATGAGTCCACTTGTCAAGTAATGGGAGACCCTCACATAAATTATGTTGTTGTGCGACACATAAAATAAAACTTCTAACTCTTAAAACCCTAAACAGTTGGCAAAACCGATAGGAAAGTCAACATAGCCAAAACTTAGTCCTATATCACACTAGAGTGCAGACTCACTTTGAATCAGTTCAAATAGCCACTCTAAGGGAATTTTAGCATTTAGGCAAAGGCTAGTTCAATTTGTAAAGCGTACACTAACTAAAAGCTTTTAAAAAGTGTGAAGTTTCAAAAACAAATAACATAACTTGAATCATTATACGGTATAAAACCAATATCAATTGACTCGTTATAAAACCAATATCAATCGACTCGTTATATACTGCAGCAAAAAACATAGAGCTTTCAAGCTTTAGGTAGTGACAGAAACTCATCCTTCTCTTCAAAACTTTCTAAGCTTCTACATCCTAGTTCTTATTGATACCTCACTTCCTTATTTTGCATGGCATCTTCTGCTATACCACCTAAACCTCCACCAATTCCAAATGATGATATGATGTCATATTCTTCCCTCCAGAAGAAATAGCCCGCATCTATCAGCCTTCGAAATTCTCCATCACTGAGAAACTGTTTGGTAAACAACTGAGTCACCAATATCTCCGACCAAAAATCAGAGACCTACAGAAGCCTAGTGATGCTGTGATTTTTACATTGTAAAGTTCTTGAAAGAAGAAAAATTACTCAATGGTTTTGCTTAATGGCCCTTAGTTCATTAATGATTCATTCTTTAAATTAAGATGGGAACCTAATGTTGTAGCTACTCAAGCAAAAATTGCTCTATCAACAATTTGGATACGACTACTACAACTACCCACTGAGTTCTATCATAGAGATTCTTACAAGAATTAGAAATAAAGTGGATAGGTTGTTAAAGTCTATACATTTACTTCTTCCACTCTCAGGAGATACCCCAGTCTACTCATCTCTTTGTTGACAATCACAAGCATCAAATTTTACACGAAGGAGACAACATTTTGTGCAAGGATGTTGCATATTACGACAAATTCAGCCATCCAGTCCTACTAATATAATTCTCTTAAACCTATTGACGATTCTTCTATTCCTAAATCTGAGCTAAAAACTGCTTCTTTATCTTTGCAGGAGAGCAATTCAAGTGCTGAAAATTGGAAATGGATACTCTTCCTAGGAGAAAAAGAAACAATTGAGTTATCAATTCTCATCTGTCCCTGATCACAATAATCAATCAAAGGAACAAGGTATCAGTTTAGAATTTTATGCCAATACCGACAAGTAGAGACCTATTGGTCATTGACGTGGGTTGAGAACCATGAGATCTCAAGTTCGAATCCTAGCGGAGGCAAAAATAATAGGTGATTTCTTCCCATTTGTTCAAGCCTTCGCTGGAAAAGTTACCAGTAATAGTGAAAAGTAGCTGGTATCCCTAGAAATAAGTCGAAGTGCGTTCAAGCCAGCCTGGATACCATAGTTATCAAAAGAAAAAAGCACAAAGAGAAAAGTTTCAACGTTATTTTTATGATAATTTCACTATTAAGAATTTTCTTCTGTGTATTAAGAATAGCGATTCAAATTTGATTAGCCAAAATAAAAACCCTATTAAAATTCAAAATAACACTTGCACCACCACTAAGACCAAGAAATAAGTACACATGGAACTCAAAAATTAATTTAATCTCGACAACATTATGTTGATGCTCAAGTACTATAATATTTTCTTTCACAAGCACTAAGATAATGAGTTAAATCAACACATTAAATTTCATATCCAGTTAAATTCCTCATAAAGTCGCTTCAAAGTTCCAACTACACGTTTGTTACATAACGTATAAAAAATGAAATTAAAAGCAGTACCTGGATACTCATGGCTTTTTTGTTGGTGTCGAGCTGACTTCCTGTGTATATGGGACAATTTAGGTAGTTAACATAAAAGCGAGCTAAACCATTTATGTAAAAAAATTGTGTCTAGAACAACTCTAAAGGCACTAGTACTGCAGTCAGATCGGACAAAATTAACAGCTTGTTTGGATGGTTGTTACTCATTATATCATATTGTATTATTATTTCAAGACAATGTTTGTTTTGATTATTTCATTAAAATTGATTGTATTGTATTATTAAATTCATTGTTCCGGAAAAATGAAAGTCCCATTTTTAAAACAACCAATCTGGTGTCGTGGGATTATTTCATATTTTTCTTTCCAACTATGCCCTAACTTATTAGTCTATAATTATATTTTTACCATTTACCTTTTTTTTATTTTAACTCTAAATCTCCAACCGATAACCTACTTTGTCTTCGTCCCTTTTTTCCAGAACCTTTGACGCTTACAACTATAACATAAAAGGTGTTTTGCCTTCTTTTTTTTGTTTGTTCTCCTAATTTGATTTTATCTCCAATTCTAATTGTCTTTGTTCTGTCAATTGTCGTTCATTTCTTTATCATAGTTCTTTAACATTTTATTGTTTGTCTTATTATTACTATGATCTAGTTAGGAATGGGGTGTACTTTTTTTTTTTAAATAATATTAACTTGTTCCACTGATTTTGTTAGAATTGCATGACTTTAATTGCTTAATCGATTTATAAGACATATTTGGTGATAATAAGTAGAAAGAGATTTTCTTAAATTGTATTATACGTAATTCTTGATAAATTTAATATTTAAACAATTGAAGGTATTTTAGTAAACTTATCAGTAGTTACGGCAAGTACTATACAATCAAACCAAACAGCAAAATATTATTTAACAACAGCCAACAACAAAATCTATCCAAACTTTGTATTTATAAAATGATATGGTATGATGCAGTACATACTAAATATTATAAAACGATGGGTAACAATGATCCAAACAGAGTATAAAGCTAAAATATGACTTATTTTACCAATAGTTCAATAATAATTAAGATCTGTATTTACAGAGAAATATATTAGGATTCGAGTATATTCAAGAGAGAGAATACCTTTGGAAGCTTTCGATTTCTCGAGATTTTTCTCGCGAGCCATCTTGGCTTTTTGACCGTTGCCTCCACCCATGATTTTGCTTGATCGGAGAGGTCGGAAACAGATAACCCTAGAAGAGCTCTTTTTGTTTCAGCCCTAAAACGTGGCGGGGAAGGGCAGCTAAAGGTATACAAAGGGAGAGAGATACATATAACGACTCCAAGTTGGGGCCTTACGGGTCCGGAACCAAAATGTTGGTTTTTTTGTTTTTACGGGAAAGGGTTGATATATCTTCTACTTTGTTTTATTGTTTAATCTTGTTCTCGTTAAACTTTCCGTCCAAATTTATCCTTGCCGTCAATCAAAGTTCTATATTTGTCCCTATTTTAACGGCAGGGACACGTAGCACATTCTGAATACGGAAAAGGGCCTGGTATATCCCTATACTTTATTTTATTGTTCAATCTTATCCCTCGTTATACTTTCCGTCCAAGTTTACACATGCCCTCCATCAAAGTTCTATATTTGCTCATATTTTAATGGCTGAGACACGTGGCATATTTTAGGAGAAAGAACTAGTAAAGAAAGAAAAAAACTCAAAACCGACTTAGAACCATGACCCTCATGCTCATTTTCCTCTCTTACTTTTTTCCCAAACTTCTCTTAAATAAATACGTTTAATCTGTGTAAGAGATTATCTTAGTTTGACAAAGAGATGAGGTTCAAGAGATAATGTTATGTCATCTCTTTGATTGTTGCCAATATTTTTTTCTTTACTTCTATTTTCTTATTCCTCACTCCCTTACATTTTTTTCTTCCTCTTCTTATTTTAACAGTAGGGACAAGTAGCATATTTTAGGAGAAAGTATCAGTACAAAAACAAAGAACTCCAAACCGCCCTAGAACCCATGACCTGCATGCTCCGTTTTTCCTCTCTTAATTTTTTTTCAAACTTATCTTAAATAAAAACTTTTTAATCTGTGTAAGAGATTATCTTAGTCTAACAAAAAGATAAGGTTCAAAAACACAATTTTCTGCACCAGCGTGACTTTATGAATGGTCTTGAGTACTTGGTCATGTATGAAATCTTACTATATTTGTTTTAGCCGTAGAAATTACTTTCCCAGCTTCATATAATTGTTCGAAATTGGAATCAACCTCCTATCGTTGTTTTGAGATCGCCGGAGAAAGAATTTCATCAAGCCCGTCTGAAGTTTCAAATTTTCTGCCACACCTATTTCAATTTTTTCTTAAATCAATGAGATTGAAAAATACATATGCAAAGAATTGTGGGCGACTTCGAGTAGTTTTATTGTCAAGGTGGAGTTTC
>JASVEL010012226.1:0-27805 GCA_032618575.1 Nicotiana noctiflora | reverse complement strand
GTTAAAATAAGAAGAGGAAGAAAAAAATATAAGGGAGTGAGGAATAAGAAAATAGAAGTAAAGAAAAAAATATTGGCAACAAGCAAAGAGATGACAGAACCTTATGTCTTGAACCTCGTCTCTTTGTCAAACTAAGATAATCTCTTACACAGATTAAAAGTATTTATTTAAGAGAAGTAGAAACGAGCATGAGGGCCATGGGTTCTAAGTCGGTTTTGAGTTTTTTTCTTTCTATACCGGTTCTTTCTCCTAAAATATGCCACGTGCCATTAAAATAGGAGAAAATATCGAACTTTGATGGAGGGCATGGGTAAACTTGAACAAAAAGTATAACGAGGGATAAGATTGAACAATAAAATAAAGTATAGGGATATATCAGGCCCTTTTCCGTATTCAGAATATGCCACGTGTCCAGGCCGTTAAACTAGGGGCAAATATAGAACTTTGATTGACGGCAAGGGTAAATTTGGACGGAAAGTATAACAGGGGACAGGATTGAACAATAAAACAAAGTAGAGGGATATATCAGGCCCTTTTCCTTTTTTTTAACTCAAAGCATCGACCTTTTTATATATAGTTCATGCGCTCAACGCTAGCACTATTTAATAAAATATTTGTCCCATAAAATATTTGCTTTGGCCGCTTCAATGCTAGTACTATTTTTTTCACTAAATTTCATAATAAAATAGTATAACATAAAATTTATTTCAACTATTATATTATTTTTTACACCAAATTTTTTCTCTTCTATATTATATTATTATCTTCTATTTACTTTTCATTTTTTATTTCCTTCAAACTAATATTTTCTTTTTTCTTTTTTCTATATTCATTATGTATAATTCATATTCACCACTTATATAATTATTTATTACAAAATTATTTTAAAGGATAAATTAACAAAAAGTGAAACTATTGATAAAAGATAATTAAATAAATATTACATCATAGTTAAATTTAATTTAAGTACCATATAAATATTTAATTTTCACCTCTATTTTTCCATAAATGCTCAATTAATGCATTACGAAGTGCAAAATGCGTATCTTTTTCCTTAATTTTTTTGCGTCGAGTTAAAATTATTCAAATCTGTGATCTTCATCTACTACCATTTCTACTGTAGGAGCTGATTGGTGCATTAGATATCTTACATTTGTATTTTTTTATTTTTAAATAATGGTTATATTTTTTTATACAACTATAATAATAATAAAATTAACTTATAATTTTATATAAATATAATATATACAAAAATTAATATATCAAAAAATAGGATATAAAATTAAAATTATAAAGATCTTAATATAAAAATTAATTATATACACAATATATGATAAATTAAAAGTCTAAAAATAAAAGAATTGAATAAATAATATTAAACCAAATATAGAGTGATGAATAGTGTCTCACCAAATTCGGTGCAATACTATTCATTCTCTATAATAGAGCAAACAATGGTATTGCATTGGAGCAAAAATACACCATTTCTTGCACCAAATTAATGAGGTCGTTAGCGATGAGGTAGACAAACTACTTACTAACGGTTCTATTCGAGAGTAAAAATATCCTCAATGGATCGCCAATATGGACATGGTAAAAATTAAAAACTAGAAATGGCGGATGTGTGTAGATTTCACGGACCTAAACAAGGCTTGCCCGAAAAACTCATTTCTGTTGCCTTACATTGATCAACTCATCGATACAACAGCGGGGCACAAAATTTTAAGCTTTTTGGACGCCTACTCAGGTTATAAAGATCCTTATGGAGGAGAAGGACCAGGAAAATACTACTTTCATAACCCATCAGGGGACGTACAATTATAGGGTCATGCCATTCGGGTTGAAAACGCAGGGGCAACGTATCAAAGGCTGGGCACCAAGATGTTTAAGGATCAACTTGGCAAAACAATGGTAATTTACATCGATGACATGTTGGTCAAATCAAAAAGGAGAGAAGATCACATCGACCACCTGAAAGAGGCCTTTAGTATATTAAGGTAGTACGGTATGAAATTGAACCCCGAAAAATGTGCCTTTGGCGTAACCTCGGGCAAGTTCCTCAGTTTCCTGGTATCACAAAGAGGCATCGAGGTAAACCCCAATCAAATCAAAGCCATTGAAGGGATACATGAAGTATTAACTAGCAAGAAACATGAGCAAAAACTGATTGGTCGCATAACCGCCCTGTCAAGGTTCATCTCATGGTCATCCGACATGTGCCATAAATTCTTCAACGTGCTGAAAAAGACATCGGGCTCTAGTAGAATTCAGAATGCATCGATACCTTAAGAGAACTAAAGGCGTACTTATCCTCGCCCCCACTACTTACCAAAGCAGAACCTGGCGAGCGCCTCCTAATATACTTGGTCGTATCAGAGGTCACAATAAGCGCGGTAAGCACGATGTTGGTCTACGAAAACAAACAGACACAATCTCCAATTTAGTACATTAGCAAAACCCCAATTGACGATGAAACGAGTTACTCAAACTTTGTTCCAGGCTCTTCATCTTCCGAGCCATTTCCTCTCGCTCGAGATTATAGACAACCTTTTCTTGCCCCACCAAGAATTCACATTACGGAGGTTGATTAAATGAGTATGTGGTCATGTATGTTATTTTTGGTTGAAGTTATGGACCATGAAAGGTGAACAAAAGAGGCTTAACATACGGTCGTGGTAAAGTTGGTTGTGTTGTGGTGCAGACTGGTGCGGTAGAGAACATTGATAGCATTGACACCTAGTCTATCGAGTGTTCATCTAATATTTCATGTTTCCATGCTCCGGAAGTATTTCGGCGATCTCTTATTTTGTACTTCAGCACGGTTCAATTGGATGGTAATTTGACTTATGATGTGGAGTCGGACACTTTTGGATCGGCAAGTTCAAAAGTTGAGGTCAAAAATAGCTTCAGTAATGGTGCAATAGAGAGGTCCACTAGTCAAGAAGGCTACTTGGAAGACTGAGCGGGAGATGCGAAGAAACTATCTATATCTATTTGAGACTCCAGGTATGATTCTAGACCCATTCGATGATGAACATGTGTTTAAAAGGGGGAGAAAATAATGACCCAATAGGTCATTTTTAGTATTATAGCCCTATTCCCCCATTTATTACTTATATCATGCTTATTTTTTGTTATGTAATTTGGCAGGGTAGTCGGTTTAGTTCCTGGGATGTTTTTGAACGAGTTCGGACACTTAGTCTCAAGTTTGGAAGCCTAAGTTGAAAGAGTTGATTGGATATTAACTTATATGTAAATGACTCCAGAATGGACTTTTGATGATTATCATAGCTCAGTAATGTAATTTTAGACTTTAAAGTGTGTCTAGATATTGATTTGGAGGGTCGTAGATGATTTTGGCTTGAACTGGCGAAAGTTGAAAAAATAGAAGTTTGAAGAGTTTAGAAGTTTGACTGAGGGTTGACTTTGTTTTTACTGACTTGAATTTTGGTTTCGAAAATTGGAATAGGTCTGTTGTGTTATTTATGACTTGTGTGCAAAATTTGAAGTTAATTAGAGTTGGTTTGGTATGTTTCAGCATTAGTCTTGGAAGTTAGACATTCATAAGTTCATTGGGCTTAAATCGAGGAGTGATTCGTGGTTGTAGTGTTTTTTAATGTGATTTGATGTTTCGAGCGAGTTCGTATGATTTTAGGACTTGTTGGTATATTCAGTTGTGGTCCGGGAGCCTCAGTATGTGATTCGCATCATGTTCAATGCATTTTGAACCTTGAAAAACTGCTGATTGTTATGTTGTTGGTTTCCTTATACGCATTCTCAAGAGGTCTCGGACGAAGAGTATTTGGGAGGGAAGTGAAGATTATTCTCCGAGTTCGCAAAGAGGGAACCGCGTTCGCGAAGGTTTGGGGAAATTATCATCGTGAGAGGGAGCTCGCGTTTGCGTAGAATGATGTGGCCGGCTGGGGCACCAGGCCTTAAGTCTTCGTGTTTGCGATTAGAGGGACGTGTTTGCATAGGCAGAGCTTTGTGAAGCATCACGTTCATGAGGGAGACTTTGTGTTTGTGTAAGAGTATTTTTGGGCAGTTGAGTTTTGTGCTTCGCGAATGCAGGGCCCTTTCTGCGTTGGCGAAGGTTATCTGGGCAAAATATAAGATTTAAAAAATGAGGGTTAGAGTGAAATTTCATAATTGGACTTTGGGAGATCAGATTAAGGCGATTTTTGGTGGGATTTTCAAAGAATTGATTGGGTTAAGTGATTATATATACATGAATCTA
The DNA here is from genome assembly GCA_032618575.1 of Nicotiana noctiflora. Lineage (NCBI taxonomy): Eukaryota > Viridiplantae > Streptophyta > Magnoliopsida > Solanales > Solanaceae > Nicotiana > Nicotiana noctiflora. The sequence goes on along the minus strand of JASVEL010012226.1, from coordinate 23,568 downwards.
TCATTGTTTTTATCATTTAATTAGTATTTTGGGTTGAAAATTTTGGGAAAATTTGTAGAAACTTCATAAGCTTTAATTTGAGGATTTGAAGGTCGATTTGTAGTTGGAATTGAGTAATTTTGGTATGGTTGGACTCGTGGTTGAATGGGCATTCATATTTTATTAATTTTGTCGGATTCCGAGATGTGGGCCTAGGGTTGACTTTATGAGTTGACTTATTGACTTTTATTAAAGAACTTAACTTTATCATATGGAATTGAGTTTTAGCTTGTGTTAATTGTATCGAGTTGATTGTGGCTAGATTCGAGGCATTTGGAGGTTTATTCGCGAGGCAAGGGCTTGTTGGAGTAGAGATTTATATGGTTTGAGGTAAGTAACACTTCTAAACATGGTTATGAGGGTATGAATCCTTAAATTATGTGTTATGTGGTTTGTGTTGAAGTGATGCACATGCTAGGTGATAGGCGTGTGGGCGTGCACCGTAGAAACTTTGACTAGGCCAATTCTGTGGAATTGCATAGTCATATAATCTTGTTATTATCCATGTATTCTCCATGTATTAGTAAAATTGAGCTGTGATTCATATTAGAAACTATACTTAGGCTATATGTTAGTACTGTTGGGACCATAGAGGTCGTGTTTCTATTGAATTACTTGCCTAATTTAAAATTATGTACTCAGTCACATCTATCATTTGCATATCATATCTCAGTATCTATTATCATTTATTGATACATCATATTGTTTGGGTTGATTATCATGAAATTTGTAAGCCCGAGAATACTCCAAGGGTGTATATGACTTTATTATTGTGTTGCATTACAGTTGACATGCATAATTGAACGTAGGTATGTTGTTATATTGTTCCTCATATCAGTCACACTCAACATATTTTATCCATGTTGAACTTAAATTGTTAAACTTGAAAATATGTCTACATTTCTGTACTGTTTAATCTATATATGGACTGTACCAGTCTGAGCTCGTCACTGCTTTCAGCCCATGTTTAATCTTGTTACTTATTGAGTATATTGGGTCGATTGTACTCATAATATACTCTGCACTTCGTGCGCAGATACAGGTACTTCCAGGTATGGAGGTTGCTAGCTTTGGAGCTTTATCTATTGGAGACTATTGAGGTAGATGTCTTGGTGTCTTCAAACATTGACTCTTCTTCTTTTCAGTTATTTGTATTGTTCTATCTTTCAAGACAATATTTTTAACAGTGAGACTATGTAATCATTTAGATGCTCGTGAACTCAATGATACTCATATTCTTGGCGGATTTTGTATTGTGTCACCGTATTTTTTATCAGATAATTATGAGATTTTTACTACTTAAGCTTATTTCAGTATGTTTTAAATTAAAGTAGTGTGTTATTTTTGAATTGTTGGCTTGCCTAGTAATTCTATAGGCGTCATCGCAACATGTGAGATTTTGGGTCATGACATCTAGCTTACGAAGGATATGTTCTTAGTAAAACCTCCAAAGACTTTCCTTTTGAGCTCTAGTCATTTAGCTTGAACATGACCATACCTTCCAAATTTAAAACATTTTCCATCATTTTTGTCATGTTCATTGAATTGCATGGTTTTCTCGATGATATTCTTCCCTTTTTCGCATTTCTATATCTGCTCAGCAGCCCATTCATATTCCTTGAGACCATGGCAATTTCTTCTTCCAGTGCATATACATTGTCATCATTGTCATTTAAGATCCTTCTCCACTTATGGCACTTTATAGTATGTTTTGTGCCTTGGCGTTGACTTGGATTACACCTACTTGCTCATTAAAATAACCGTCTATATCTTCTGGATTAGTGGATGTTTTTCCTTCAGCTTTCTTGTCAGACTTTGCTGCTGGAAGTGGATAGTTTTCCTTCTTGATTATGCGCCACACTTTGAAGTCGTAGGACTTTTCATACATTTCCATGCAACTTTCCAGTGGAAGAAGTGTTTTTCGCTGAAATATGGTATCCTTACTTGATATGTCCCTTCTTTAAATAGTATACTAGCGATACTTGATTTGGCATGATTTTTGCTCACTAGCTATTGTCACACCTCCTTTTTACGCGCACGCGAGGGCACAAGGGAGTTTTTTCCAATTAAAGGACAATCGAGACGGGATTTTATTAGAGATTAATCAGAGTCGCCACTTGGGAATGACAATGGTGTCCCAAGTCACCGGTTTAACCCCGAACCGAGGAAATTTATGACTCCGTAATACAATCTGCGAAACTAGAAACCTGGATAAGGAATTCTATTAACCCGGGAGAAGGTGTTAGGCACTCCCGGATTCCGTGGTTTTAGCACGGTCGCTCAATTGCAATTTTTGTTTCTATCTGATTCTTTTATATATTTTAACTATGTGCTTTTAATGCTCCGCTTTTATTTTTAGAAGAATTGCGACGTTACGAAAACACATTTCGAGCCGCACCGTAACCAGTACGCCTGCGACTCTAATGTATTTCAGTTTCGCCGAGAGTAAGATTTGGGTCACATAAATGCACACCCGTATTCAGGAAAGTAATTTTATTTCAAGTCGTGCCTAAAGAGTCTATCGTCTATTTACTTTGGGAAAAGGACCGTGAAATTCACTAGACGGTCCTTCCAAGTCTAAGTTTTCATGACAATTATTCGAGGGCCCCACAATGGTGTATTTTGGCGAGGCTCGTCTCGTTTATTTTAAAAGGACAATCCTAAAGTGACTACATTTTTCTACTAAGTTCGTCTCTAAATAAAAGAGAAAAGGTCCTAATTTATTGCATGTTTATAAGCCCGGACCTCTTATTAGTTATTAAATCAATGTGAACGGAAATTGCACTCGAGCTTGCATAAGGGAAATTGTTTTATGCCTTATTCTACAAGCGAATAATACTAAATCTAAAATTATAAATAGCATACGAATTTGACAAAATATCAGAACAAACTAACCATTCTCTAATTAATTTAAACCGACAGTATTAGATAAATTGAGCCGATGGAGTTAACTATGTGTGATACAAAAGTCATTTTTGAACTTCATGCTAACGTTCATCACTAACATTAGTTACTAATTTTATTCAAATTGCTATTTAAAGCGATGTTATTTACTCAAGTAACCTAGTAAATTCCGAACTAGATACATCAAACTAACATTTTTGATTGATTATTTTTCCACATAATCCATTGTCTTATACGCAGTGAGGGTGTTGTGGTCTCGAAATAAAGGCGAAGCCCATAATCGCTTTTGTTCTAACTAATAGAGCCTATCACATACAAAACTCTTCATGGCCTAACTCATGGATTACTTATTGTATCTTGCAAAAAACCTAGCTGTAAATTATCTTCCTTAATAACAATTGAACCTCTGTTTTTTCATTCTCATAATAGAAGTATACTAAACCTTCAAATGAATGCTCACTCTATTATATTAACAATCGTTAAACCAAAGCTACTAACTCTTTGATTGTTAGCTGCATACTACTAACCATAAGAATCTATTACTAACATGAAACAGAACCAAAATTATCTAAAGTTCTGAAAACTCATTAGCGTTACAGTCCAAACCCACTGTTAAAAATAACAAGAAACTAATTACACATTCATCCGGACTTAACTCAAATCACTATGATACTTTAAAGTACGAACTTCATAACATATTTCTTAAATTGATATCAGTTTGCAAATGAAAACAGTGAAGCTGAAAGAGATCCACAAAAGGAGGAATCGTCACTTCAATTTACTCCCGTAAAGCATGAGTTTACAAATGTGTACCTGGAAATTGTCAAAGATGAAAGGCTACGGTATCAGCTAGGCAGTAATAGCAACAACAACAGCAGTGATCCAACGACAACAACACACCACAACAAAACAGCGAGAAAAACACAACAAAGACAGCCGCAACTGTGTGCAGCAGCCGCGAAGAACACAGCAGCAACAGTAGGCAGCAAGATGGCAGCAACAGTGTGCAATAGCCGAAACAAACACAGCAGCAACAGCAAAACACCACAGCAAACAAACAAGCGAAACAAACACAACAACGAAAGCCGCAACAGTGTGCAGCAGCCGCGGGCAGCAACAGTACGCAGCAGCCGCGAAGAACACAGCAGCAACAGTAAAAAGCAACGATGAAGAACACAGCAGCAACAACAACCCGAGAACAAAAGCAACCAACCGACCACTATGCAACAGTATACACAGTGTGTATGTGTATGTGTAGGAATATCTCTGTCTATGTCTTTCTTCTGGATCCTACTCTCGAATTAAATCCCTCTTTATAGCTCAAAAGACCCCTCCCCCTAAATGACTTCTTGATTTAAGTTAAATGGTTCCCCATGCTTACTTGTTTGGTTCCCCACTAACACTTGTCTTTTCCTTAATTAATTCAAAAGTTATGGGCAACATATTTAATTACTTCTTTTAACATCTTCCAAGGCCACTATGTCTTGTTCCTCACTAAGTATTAAACAATACCCCTTTTTTAATGTTATTAGTGCTTAGTGGATAAAATACTTTAACATAAATAATTCTTTAAGTTTTCAATTTCCATATTACCCCTACTTCTCAAGACTTATTACATTCCTAATTTCTGTATTTTACTCCTATTTTAACACATTTTCAGATTTGTATTTAACAAATAGCCACAATTAAGTGACTATTGCTCAATTAACCCATTAACCCTTCCAACTACTTTAAATTCAGATTAATTCACTAATTAAAATCATCTTTCATCAATAGCCAACCTTAAGCAGTCTTACAAATACAGCCACTTATGATTAATTATCCGATTAACAAGACTCGAGGGAACAATTGATAGATGGTGAGTCTTATTACTCGAGCTAACTAGTCGCAATTGATTCTATTTAGTAAGAACACCTTAGGTTGCTACGAATCGTATGATTTCAACTATTGACTTAATGTGAGTCTCAACCAGTCTAAGGGACGAAATCACTAATCGAGCTTTAATCATTAACTACAGCTATAACCAATACATCCTAAATGTTATTCAATCATCGAATCCACTAATCAATCAATTAATCCACTTGAACTTTCAAAAATAGAATCAAACAGAGTTCAAATATTTCCCATTATCAATGGGTCAACTAACCAAGACTTGACAAATTAGAAGAGCCAACAGAATTCAGAAAGAGGGCCATTTCCCCGACAAATAACAGAAACTAACAATTTAACAGATTCACAAGATATTCGCAATGCATTTAGTAGACTAATCAAATCACAGAATACTTATTCGACCTAATATCAACAGAAAAAACTAATTAATACTAGTAAGTGAACCTAATTAATCTATTATCAAAATCAGAAGCATTTAACTCTAACAAAGATTAATACCAAATTAACCAAAACAAATCCAATAACCAACTAGTAATTCCCAACAATCAAAAATATGAAACATGAAACAATAAGTAATTCAAAATCAGAAATCGGAAATCAACAAATATGGTTATAATAGAAACTAACAATTATTCAATTAATTAGCAGAAACTAACATATCCTAGTAAAAATCAAAACCAGCTCGTAAATCTAACAATCATCGATTCGGCGAGAACCAAACACGGACAATTATTAACAATAAACAAGAAACAGATTCAAAACTGAAACATCATATTAACAGATTCTAAAAAATGACGGAAAGAGACGAGGATCACTTAGTATCAGAACAACGGGACCAAATGAACACTATAAACATACTGAACGAAAAGAAATTGAATTCATATGCAAGATTGATAGGCAACGAAGAGAAAAGAACCAAAGGATATTTGAAACAAAAGTAACAGCACGCAATTACTGAAGTAATCGTAATTTGTACAAAACACATTGACACCACCTATACGAAACCAAAGCATCGACAAATTCAGAAAACGATCAGTCAGGGTTCTATGGTACCTATTTGTTCTCACCAATACTCTTTAACATTTTACAAATTATTCTCCATTAATAGTATCAATTAAAAACAATTCGATCGTCTAAAGTTCACAAGAATATTCTAATATGGACAAACGGATTACTTTAAAGAGGAAACGAACACATGAAGAAAGTCTAATAAGAATCTAACAACTTAAAACTGACACGAACATGCCGAAACACTTATGAAAATTGCGAGAGAATCGTTACTGATTTTCGGACTATCATATAAACAATACGACTCCTTAATTCTGTAATAACGAGCAAAACAGGAGAAAACCAAACAAACAAATCAAGCATATGTACTGATTTCAGATCCAAAATATCAAACAAATTTAAATATGGACAGAAATGAAATTAAACCAACTGACCGGATTGGAAAAACGGCAAACACGAACAGAAACGGGTCTGGACTGTCGCTAGTGGTTGTCGCTGGTGGTTGTCGCTGGTGGTTGTCGCTGGTGGTTCAACGACGAACGCGAGGATCGGGACTGGTGTTGAAACAAGACGAACTGAGGGCCGCTAGGTTGACCAGCAACGGAAAGAAATGATGACGACCGATGAGACATTGCAACAAGCATCGTTTGGTTGCTGTTTGACGACGAGATTCACCATTTCTTGGTGGAGTTCCGGCGGTGAGAACGGTTAGAATGGAAGCGACTGTTGAGAGATGGAGGAGGGGGACGATGCCGTGCTTGTGGTCGTTGGAAGGTGAGCAGCGGCGGCAGGTGGTTTCCGATGGGCTTGATGGTGAAACTGGCGAGGAGGCTGCAAGGGTGGTCGGCGGCTGAGATGGTGAGAGAAGAGAGGCAAAGGTCTTTAATTTTAGGGTTAGGGGAATGACAAAAATGAGAAAATGAGAGGGTGGGTCATTTGGCTTATGAGCCGGCCGGGTCGGGTTGGGCGTGGGTATGGGTAGAAAGTTAAATGGTTTGGGCTTTTGGACACTTGGCTTGGTCCGAATTGCTCTTCATTTTCATTTCCTAATTCTAAAACTAAACTTTAAATTATATTACAAAAATACAATCCTAAATTAATTCTTGACCAAAATATTAATTAACTCTATGTAATAATTATCACAAATAATTAAACATCACATGAAACGAAAAATCACACAATTGACATTAAATATTAAAAAAATGTGAAATATACTATTTCGTGAGTTTCATTCTTCATTTTGTAAATCCTAGCGGTAGAGTTAAATCCTATGAATGCAAATGCGATATTTTTTTGGTATTTTCTTATTTTAACAAATAAACATGCGCACACAAACGCGAACAATAATAGAAAATAACCCAAAATCCACAATAATTGCCAACAACACAAAACTCTTTTATTTTGAATTTTTTTTTTTTGGGAGTAATTCTCATATAGGGCAAAAATCACGTGCTCACACGCTGCCCCTCTTTACTCGGAAACACGAAGAGTTTTCGTGCAAAGATAAGTGAGCGGATACGAGCAATTTTTGCCCGTTCGAGTACTCCGTGTGAAGCATTTTGAAAAGATTTTTGACCGAGCCTTTTCTTCGGGAGGCTTCCTACATATCCTGGGCTAAACAGGAATCAGGTCAATGTAGTTCGGGAAGTTTTGGTAGCTGGGACTACCGTGGAATTGTGGCTTTACTGTCACTGTTGTTGCTGCTGTTGCCACTGCTTAACTGATCTCCTTATTACATCGTGCTAAACGAAAAATAAGAAGCTAGACTAAGTTACAGTGTTGCAAATTCTTATCTATCTTTTCGGCTTGATCTTGTCATGCTCCTCGCCATCCTGTCTAACTTGACGTCCTTCTGATGTTTCTTCTCTTCTGCCAGTTATTATTTCGGTCTATCTTGATTGCCGAACCCCGACCGTTGTTTCCTTCTTTATGATCTTTGAACTATTCTCCTTCGCAATCTGAATATATCTGTTCTGATCCTTGTTGCCTCCCTCTGCTTACGAACTTGGATTCATGCCGGAGATTTCTGTTACATTCAACCGCTTTCCTCAACCAAAATAGATCGCCACTCCATTCTCCAGGCGAGCTCCCTGACTTCAACCACTACTTAAAAATAAAATCGCCACTCCATTCTCCAGGCGGGCTCCCTGACTTCAACTACTACTCAAAATAAAATTGCCACTCCATTCTCCAGGCGGGCTCCCTGACTTCAACTACTATTTCAAAATTAAATCGCCACTCCATTCTCCAGGCGGGCTCCCTGACTTCAACTATAACTTCAAAATTAAATCGCCACTCCATTCTCCAGGCGGGCTCCCTGACTTCAACTATAACTTCAAAATAAAATCGCCACTCCATTCTCCGGGCGGGCTCCCTGACTTCAACTACTACTTCAAAATAAAATCGCCACTCCATTCTCCGGGCGGGCTCCCTGACTTCAACTACTACTTCAAAATAAAATCGCCACTCCATTCTCCGGGCGGGCTCCCTGACTTCAACTACTACGCCGATTGTTATTTCGGCCTATCTTGATTGCCGAACTCCGACCATTGTTTCCTTCTTTATGATCTTTGAACTATTCTCCTTCGCAATCTGAATCTATCTGTCCTGATCCTTGTTGCCTCCCTCTGCTTACGAACTTGGAATCAGGCCGGAGATTTCCGTTACATTCAACCGCTTTCCTCAACCGAATTAAAATAGATCGCCACCCCATTCTCCAGGCGGGCTCCCTGACTTCAACCACTACTTCAAAAATAAAATCGCCACTCCATTCTCCGGGCGGGCTCCCTGACTTCAACTACTACTTCAAAAATAAAATCGCCACTCCATTCTCCAGGCGGGCTCCCTGACTTCAACTACTACTTCAAAAATAAAATCGCCACTCCATTCTCCGGGCGGGCTCCCTGACTTCAACTACTATTTCAAAAATAAAATCGCCACTCCCTTCTCCAGGCGGGCTCCCTGACTTCGTCTACAACTTCAAATAAAATCGCCACTCCATTCTCCAGGCGGGCTCCCTGACTTCAACTACTATTTCAAAAATAAAATCGCCACTCCATTCTCCAGGCGGACTCCCTGACTTCCACTACTACTTCACTGATTTCCTCCTATCTTGATTACCTTCCTTTGCCTTTTGTACCATTTCCTTGTTCCTGCATTACCTCTCGGACCAACTTCTCTTCTGAATTATCCCGTCTTGGAATTTCCTTCCCCTGGGTCGCATTACTTTTCTTCTGGCTGCTGGGGATATTTTTGGAACTGTTTACTTGCCTGCTGGGGATGATGCTGCTGAGGAAGTATTCTTTGTTTCCTTCACCCCTCATTCTCTTCCTTCTTCCCATGCCTCCTCCGGGACTCACGCTCTTGCCTCCTCGAGCAAATTACGGGATGTAATACTGCTGGGGGAATCTCGAATCCATTGTTCCATTTTTCCATCAACTGCTGGGGATGATACCAGGCTCAAAGATCATCCCATCGTTTCGTCTGGCCTTTCTCAAAACTATTCTGCTCGGAGCTGGTATTTCCCGAAATCTGGTGTTGCTTTCTACCCTTACCCTCTGAGTTTTGGCTTTCAAGAAAATTTTCGCAACAGGAGAAAATTTTCTGCCCCAGTTTGATAAACTTCCGGACGGTATGCTTTTCCGCCAACGAACCCTCTTTTCCTGCTTTAAATCAAAGAAAAATTGTTAGTTTCAAAACGCGGTGAGTGGTCGTGCCACTCTTGTTGGGGCCATTCTCTTTCTCTTTCAGCTGCTTGGCCTCTCTCGAATTTTGAGGATGACGTTGACGCTTGCTGGGGACGATGCTCTTTCCACGAACGATTTCTCATCTTTCCCTTTCATTCCAATCTTTGGTTTGATCCGGCTCTTTTTAGCCGGTGATCCGTTGCGTGAAATCATCTTTCGGACATGCCACATGTGTCCATCATACTCCATAATTCTTGCGAACCTTCCACTCAGCCTGTCATCCCAATCTTGCTATCGTAACGACTTCTGTCTTATTGCCTCGTTCCACGCCTATTTATTTTCATTATATTGCTTTGGGAGACTTGGTAGTAAGCTTTGAAAAATCAATTTTCGAAAATGAAAGAAAAGAAAAGAATACCGACCGCAAATGACAAAAGAAGAGAAAAACTTTTCTGAACTCAAAAATAGGAAAACTTATCTGAATGTGTGCCCGATCCAATGGTTATGCCGCGCCTTTGAGATTAAACTACCCAGTCTATTCATATCAATCACTTTCTGATGCCGCGTTCTGCTAGAGGTAAACGGATGTCCAAACCTTGTCTCATGCATACATCTTGTAACCATCTCGTCCTGTCACCTCACAGGTGCCCTTCAAAGGGTTTTCACTAATGAGATTCTCTCATTTCTCTCTATCTCCCGTCGCCTTGAGGTGCCCGTAAAGGTTTTCACCGTAAGACTCTCTCATTTTATTTCTCTCAACTTCCTTCGCCTTAAGGTGCCCTCGAGGGTTTTCACCGTTAAGACTCTCTCATTTACGTTTTCTTTCCCTGCGGCGGGGTATCACCCCGAGATTCCTTCTAGAGCGTTATCCCCTTTCGGCTTGTGCATCCTGGATTCAATCGAGGGTCGGGATGTCACTCTTGGCTTTTGTTCACATGACTTGGCACTTCTCAAATACTGATCGAGAGGTCTTTCTGGTTCTTAATATGGTTTCTGCGCGTGAGGCTGAAGAAAGGGGTTTAGCCTCAACGGTTAGCTTATTACAACTTTCGGAATCCACACTATATTTCCAACGAAACAATGACTTCTGCCCCAGTTTTGTTGCTTGGGGGATTTTTGATTTTTATTTTATTATGACCGAGCCGTGTGGCGCCTACGCATCCTTCTTGAGGAATCAGGTCGAACGTAGTTCACTTTTCTTGTATTACTTCTTTGTTTCTTTTCTGTTACGTTACACATCTTCCTTGATGATTCCGAAAGAGGGTATATGAAAGAATAATTAAGGCTCAAATGGGGAAACAAAGGTTAAAGTGTTTGGGTAGTAGAAGAATTGCCTCTGTCATTTCATTCTCCGAAAAATGCCAAATGCACACAAACGAAACCAAACGTTGACAAATGTATTAAAGAATTACACATAATATCTCTTGACTGCATCAGAATTGATAGCCATATCGGTGCATCTTCCCTCGACATCAGTCAGACATAGAGCGCCGTTGGATAATACTCTAGTTACCACAAAAGGTCCTCGCCAATTTGGAGCGAACTTGCCTTTCGCTTCGGCCTGATGGGGTAGAACTCTCTTCAGCACATGCTGTCCCACTTCAAATCTCCCGGGACGTACCTTCTTGTTATATGCTCTCGCCATTCTCTTTTGATACAATTGGCCGTGACATACTGCTGTCAATCTCTTTTCATCGATCAAGCTCAATTGCTCTAATCGGGTTTTGACCCACTCGTCGTCGTCAATCTCAGCTTCAGCGATGATTCGGAGGGATGGAATCTCAACTTCTGCGGGTATTACTGCTTCAGTCCCGTATACCGACAAGTAAGGAGTTGCACCTACCGAAGTCCGGACGGTAGTGCGATAACCCAACAGCGCAAATGGTAACTTTTCATGCCACTGCCTAGAGACCCTTCTACCATCTTCCTCAATATCTTCTTTATATTCTTGTTTGCGGCCTCGACCGCACCATTTGCTTTTGGGCGATACGGTGTGGAATTTCGATGTGTAATCTTGAACTGTTGACATACTTCTTTCATCAATCCACTGTTAAGATTGGCACCGTTATCCGTGATGATTATCTTTGGAATTCCAAACCTGCAGATGATGTGGGAGTGTACGAAATCCACCACCGCCTTTTTGGTCACCGATTTGAATGTTTTGGCCTCCACCCACTTGGTAAAATAATCGATCGTCACCAGGATGAACCTATGACCATTGGAAGCCGAAGGCTCAATAGGCCCAATAACATCCATACCCCATGCAACAAACGGCCATGGTGCTGACATTGTATGCAATTCAGTCGGCGGAGAATGAATCAAATCTCCGTGTATCTGACACTGATGGCATGTTCGCACGAAACTTATACAATCACGCTCCATCGTGAGCCAGTAATATCCTGCTCGAAGAATCTTCTTTGCCAATACGTATCCGCTCATGTGTGGTCCACAAACTCCCGAGTGTATATCTGTCATCACTGTTGTGGCTTGACTTGCATCTATACATCTCAATAATCCCAAATCCGGGGTTCTTTTGTACAGCACCCCTCCACTGAGGAAAAATCCGTTTGCCAATCGCCGAATAGCCCTCTTCTGATCTCCGGTTGCCTGCTCCGGGTATATTCCCAACCTGAGGTACTCTTTGACATCATGAAACCATGGCTCACCATCCATCTCTTCTTCAATCACATTACAATAAACATGCTGATTCTGGATCTGGATATGTACTGGATCGACACGAACCTTGTCCGGGTGGTGTAGCATTGACGCTAAAGTAGCCAACGCGTCGGCAACCTCATTATGCATCCTTGGGATGTGTCTGAATTCTACTGATCGAAAGCGCTTGGTCAGATCATGCAAGCACTGACGATACGGGATAAGCTTTAAATCTCTGGTTTCCCATTCTCCCTGAATCTGATGTACCAGAAGGTCCGAGTCCCCCAAGACCAAGACGTCCTGTACATCCATGTCCACCGCTAATCGCAACCCCAAGATACATGCCTCGTACTCAGCCATATTATTGGTACAATGAAAACGCAGTTGAGCAGTAACAGGATAATGATGTCCTGTTTCCGATATAAGCACAGCCCCTACTCCGACTCCTTTTGCGTTCGCCGCTCCGTCGAAGAAGAGCTTCCATCCTGGATCCTTGGTTAGTTCTAACCCCTCAATTTGCAATACTTCTTCGTCTGGAAAATACGTCCTCAAAGGTTCGTATTCGTCATCAACAGGATTTTCAGCTAAGTGATCGGCCAGGGCTTGAGCTTTCATAGCCGTCCTTGTCACGTATATGATGTCGAATTCCGTGAGTAATATTTGCCATTTTGCTAACCTCCCTGTAGGCATGGGTTTCTGGAAAATATACTTCAACGGATCCAAACGCGAAATGAGGTAAGTGGTGTAAGAAGACAAGTAGTGTTTCAGCTTTTGGGCTACCCAAGTCAGAGCGCAACATGTCTTTTCTAGATGAGTGTACTTGACCTCGTGGACTGTAAACTTCTTACTGAGGTAGTAAATGGCCCGTTCCTTCCTGCCGGTAAGATCGTGCTGCCCCAGTACGCAGCCAAACGAATTCTCCAAGACCGTCAGATAAAGAATCAGGGGTCTACCTGGCTCAGGCGGAACTAGTACGGGTGGATTTGACAGATACCCTTTGATCCGGTCAAACGCTTCCTGACATTCTGCCGTCCATTCTATCGCAGCGTCTTTCTTCAATAGGCGGAATATGGGTTCACAGGTTGCCGTAAGCTGCACAATAAACCTACTTATGTAATTTAACCTTCCCAACAAACTCATTACCTCTGTTTTATTCTTTGGCGGGGGTAACTCCTGAATGGACTTGATTTTGGATGGGTCCAACTCAATGCCCCGTTGGCTGACGATGAATCCTAACAACTTTCCCGATGGGACTCCGAATGCGCATTTGGCCGGATTGAGCTTGATGTCGTACCTTCGAAGTCTTTGAAAGAATTTCCTGAGGTCAGCAACATGGTCTTCTTGACGTCTGGATTTTACGATCACGTCATCCACGTACACTTCAATTTCCTTGTGTATCATGTCATGGAATACCGTAGTCATCGCCCTCATGTAGGTTGCCCCTGCATTCTTCAAACCGAACGGCATCACTCGGTAGCAATAAGTTCCCCACGGTGTGATAAAAGCCGTCTTTTCTGCGTCCTCTTCATCCATCAAAATCTGATGATATCCCGCATAACAATCCACAAAGGATCCGATTTCGCGTCCGGCGCAATTATCAATTAGGATATGGATATTGGGAAGTGGGAAATTATCCTTAGGACTCGCCTTGTTGAGGTTGCGATAATCCACGCATACCCTGATCTTTCCGTCTTTCTTTGGCACCGGTACTACGTTAGCCAACCATTCGGGGTATCGAGTGACACGAATGACTTTCGCCTGCAACTGCTTGGTTACCTCCTCCTTAATCTTCACACTCATCTCCGTCTTGAATTTCCACAGTTTTTGCTTGACGGGAGGATATGCCGGATCAGTGGGTAATCTATGAACCACTAGATCAGTGCTGAGTCCTGGCATGTCGTCGTATGACCATGCGAAAATATCTTTAAATTCCATGAGTGTCCTGATCAATTCTTCTCTCAGATTGGGTTCAATATGGACACTTATCCGGGTTTCTTTGACGTCATCCGCATTCCCTAGATTAACGGCCTCGGTATCATTTAAATTCGGTTTGGGTTTTTCCTCGAAGTGACTTAATTCTTCACCGATTTCTTCTACGGCTTCATCGTCGCCGTACTCCGACTCACTCTCGTCACTTCTTATTTCATGCGTTATTATTTCCAAACCCGATTGACTTTCTAGACTGGGTTGATTAATCTTTAAGCACGCCATATCATTAAGATCAGTTGACAGAAGGCTGTTCAGAAAAGTAAAAAGAAGGAAAAATAAACAAAATTAGACACGAAGGGAACCAAATTTCATTCATGGGAACAGTACAAAAACAAACTGCAAACTTAAATCAAAATGAACTAAAAACAACTGGATTTTACTCCGGGGACAAACCCCCAACACAAAATTTCGAAAGAAAAACAATCCAAGACAAACTACCAAGACTCCTTCCGGACAGGGAGAGGAGTAGCCTTCCAGTTATTCAGTTTTGCCTTTGGTCCCACAAACTGTATCTCGGCGTGACTGGATCCTTCACCGTCCTCGAGCATACATACATCTGTGAATAGGTCCTCGAACTTCATGAAGAACTCTTCGTCTGGCCTGATCGTAGGACCGGGAATCTTTGTCGTTGGATATCCTCTTGCTCCGGACCTGACGAAAGATTGGGAAAGGCGTGGAACAGGCTTCGGGAGCACCCATGTCTTCTGCTTACTCCTCTTTGCTCGCCGGATGTCCTCCGATGTTGGCTGGAATCCCAAGCCGAAGGTTCCCAAGTTTTCGACCACCGATACTGGTTGTATGATTCCTTGCAGAGATGCACCTAGACCTTTACCGGGTATGAAACCATGTCGCAACATTTCATGAGCCACCATGACATCTGCAGTAATTGTCCTGTCGTCGGGAATGCATTCCCCTTCCGGAACTCGGTTGGCGGACACCACATCGCAGACCTGGTATACCCACGGCCCAACATCTTCTTCTGTTTCAACAAAGGGGATGATGGTGCCTGATTGTAGACCGTTTTCTCCGTGGACGACGATCTCCTGTTGGTCCCACTCAAACTTGACGAGTTGGTGTAAGCTGGATGGAACTGCTCTTGCGGCATGGATCCATGGTCGCCCTATCAGGGAGGTTATATGACACCACCATGTCCAGCACCTGGAATTCCATGGTGAACTCCACTGGCCCAATCGTCAAGATCAACACTATGTCCCCAACCGATGCCTTGCCTCCCCCATCGAACCCTCGGACACATATGCTGTTCTTGCGTATCCTGCCGATGTCTACTTTCAATTTGTCCAGTGTAGAGAGAGGACAAATGTTAGCACTGGACCCGTTATCGACAAGGACTTTGGTAACCACCGACTCCTCACACTTTACCGTAAGGTATAAAGCCTTGTTGTGCTCGGTGCCTTCTTCGGGCAATTCATCATCGGTGAAAGTGATCCGATTTGCTTCGAAGATCCTATTGGTGATCTTCTCCAGATGACTCACGGAGATTTTATCCGGTACATGTGCCTCATTCAGGACTTTCATCAAAGCTTGCCGGTGTTCCTCCGAATGTATCAGCAAGGATAGCAATGATATTTGTGCCGGAGTCTTCTTCAACTGCTCTAAGACAAAGTAGTCATGCAGCTTCATCTTTTTGAGGAATTCTTCTGCCTCTTCATCGGTTACCGGCTTTTTCAATGCTGCCGGAGTGGTCTTCCTCAATTCCGCAGGGGCAAAACATCTCCCCGAGCGGGTCAACCCTTGTGCTTCGCGGACTTCCTCTTTCACTTCCTTTCCTTTGTAGGTCGTTGTGATCCGAGCATAATTCCATGGAACAGCTCGGCTATCAGTTATTGGCAACTGTATTGCCGGCTGGATGATGAAAGGATCCATTCGAACGCCTGCTACTGTCAAGATGGGCTTGATTGCTGCCCCTGGTACAACTATCTTGACTTCCCCCGGCCTCACCGGTACTTCGTTCACACTTTCCTTTCCTGCTTCTGACCCTCCTGGTATGTCCTTCTTGCAAATAGATGACTCATCACGGCTCGGTCCCTTTCTCATTCCAACCCCGCTAGACTTGATCATCATTACAGTCTGAGGGGCTTTCGCATTGCCTTCTTCTACCCATACCACCTCGATCATGTTGGTCTCATGATGAGTTGGAAGTGGGTTTTGGTTGATGTTGGGCTCTGTTGGAGTCCGGACCTCAATCCTGCGAGTGTCGATGAGCTCCTGGATGGCCGTTTTCAACCTCCAACACTTTTCCGTGTCGTGTCCTGGACATCCTGAGCAATATGCACAATTTACTGAGTGGTCCAGGTTCTTCGGAAGAGGGTTTGGCAGCTTAGCTTCAACCGGATTCAGCAACCCTACTTGCTTTAACCGGTGGAACAGACTGGTGTAAGATTCCCCCAAGGGAGTGAAGTTTTTCGGCCTTGGCGCCCTATCGCCCCTGAATGCCTGGTTTGGACGAAAACTCGCGCCCGAGGGGTTTCTGTAAGCTCTTGGGGGTGGATGATTGTTCTGCGGGTTTGGTGCACGCCACGGTGCACGGACGGGAGGTGCAGAATAGGACTGTGCGTGGTGGACAGTAAAATTGGGATCAGGTGCGGGATAGTAATGTTGCGGGTGGTTATATGGGTTGTAGGAGTAATTTTGGTGGTGAGGCTGGGGCGGGCTATATTGGGGTGCGGGGCCTCTATTTCTGAACCATGCCCCGGACTCGACGGCCGCAACTTCCTCTCTCCTCTTTTCCCCGGTACTCACTCCGGTACTGCTTTGGATAGCTTCGAGTGGTGGCTTTCGATCTTTGAGTAACTCATGATCTTGTTGGCCTTCAAACGCTTCCTCGATCATACCCCCCATTTTTATCGCCTCGGTGAATGATTTGCCTACGGACGTTACCGGATGTCCGAAGTAGGTGGGCTCTAATGTCTGCAAGAAGTAGTCCACCATCTCGCTCTCTCTCGTCGGCGGATCTACCCTGGCTGCCTGTTCCCTCCAACGGAAACCAAATTCCCTGAAGCTTTCGGCGGGCTTCTTCTCTAATTTTAACAATGATAGGCGGTCGGGGATTATCTCGAGATTGTATTGGAACTGGCCGATAAAAGCCTGAGCCAAATCATCCCACGTAAACCATCTGCGGGGATCCTGTCTAGTGTACCACTCCGGCGCGGATCCTCCGGGACTGCGGCGAAGTAAGCTATCGGGAGCTCGTCCGCGTCCTCGGCCCCTCTCGTTTCTTCGCAAAACCCTCGCGGGTGGGCCACGGGTCACCGTGCCCCTCGTATAGGTCGAATTTGGGCATTTTAAACCCTGGTGGCAACTGGACGTCCGGAAATGGACACGGATCCTTATAGGCGACGCTGACCTGGTTGCCTAAACCGTGCATGTTCCAGGCTTTTAACTTTTCTGACAACTTCCTCGTGTTCCGAACTTTGGAAGTGCTTTTCGGTTCTGCCGGATTATCCCAGTGAGGTGTATGTGATTGTGGTTCAGGAGCCCTGAAAGTAGGCTCTGGAGGATAGTAAGAGTTGTCATGGATGTGAACATATGGCTCGCTGGCCGGCCTTTGCAGAGGAGCGGGTAGGTGGAGGCGCCACAAAAACAGGGGGGCTGGAGGAGGATTTGGTTTGGTTGGTGGAATGTGGGTGGCATATGGGTTCTCCCCCTGAAAGTACGGATAGATCGGGGCGCTTGTCGAAGGATCGATGGGCGGATGTTCCGGAGCTGAGGCGAGAGTAGGGCGGTTTGGTGAAGACTGTTCCCTGGCCCAGGCCAGGTGCATCTCCGTTATCTGTTGTTTTAACCGGTCTACCTCTTCTTTCATGATTTGTAGCTCTGATTTTTCTTCCTCGAGACTCTTGCCAGAACTAGACATGTTTACTGTAATCGGTCCTTTGGATCTAGTACGGTAGTGATGGCTGGCCAGTATATTCTGTCAAACCAACTGCTAAACTTTTCCGGAAATGCAACAAACTTGTTAGTTTACCGAGTTTGACAGATATGTTATAGCACGTTGGATGCAATGCACCTAACCAAATAACCCTTTCTAAATGTACTCTTAACATGCGTCATTCCGGCCCTTTTTCTTTTTCTTTTCTTTTTCTTCTTTTTTTTTCTTTTTCGACTATCTTTGCAAGCCTTATTGTTATTTAACCTTTGGATTCTTTTCCTTTCTTTTTAGTGGTGGTCGAATCTTATGTGGATTGCCTACGTATCACGACCCCGCGTGAATCAGACCGAGCGTAGTTCTGGTAACAGGATTGTGGCAAAATTCGGTAGCTTTCATATCAAATAAAACCTTAAAGTTACAAAACGGATCTTACAACATAAAAGGAATGCTTGACTCGAAAACGTAAAATAACATGCCAACTGGCTTGACCCAATATTTCAGAAAATACATTTTTAATCAAAGGTCTACTGCTCTAAAATTCCTAGGGGGCCGCGAGGCATCATTCGGCCTTGCCGCGGGCATGGGTGTGAGGTCCTTGTGTAGTCCCCTTAATTCTTCCATGATCCGATGAACATAACCCATAATTGAGGCGAAGAGGTCGGCGCGGGGCATTCGTTCACAAGCTAGGCATTTCATGGTGACATAGTGCCCGATTTCTCCAATTCTGTCCTTGATCATGTCCCTTTCTCCGAGTAGCCGCTCTATCTGCTGGTTTTTCGCCCCCAATCTTCGAGCGTTGTTGGTGACTTGGTCTAGGAGCATGTCTATTTGTTCTTGCAGTCGAGCCATCAAGTTGTGGCAATGGTCGAGGTCTGCTCTGGCATCTTGGGCTTGCTTAAAAACCCGCTCTCCGAGGACAACATTTGCTTCCCTTAAACTGGTGACGATATCAGTGTAATCCTCTTCCACCCGTTGTAGGTGAAGTGCATGTTGATGTGCCTCCTTTCTCCAGCTAGCTCGGATCCTCACTATTTGGGCCTTAGACTCTTCCAATTCTCTTTGGACATCGGCAACCTGGCTTTTCAAACCCTTTATCAATTTTTCGTCTGCCCGACTCCTCAACTGTCTGTCAGCATCCCTTTTCATTTGCTGGATTTGAGCTCTCAGAAAGTCATTTTCTTGTGCCAACTTCTTTTTATCTCCTTCGTTGGCGGCGGCTTGCACATCCCTTTCAAATTGAAGATCTTGGACCCGTTGCTCTATCTTGCCAATCCTGGTTCTGTAAACCTCTTCCTTAGCTAACCAGTCCCATTGGTCTTGGGACGCTTCAGCAAATTCCCTGAGGTGAGGTCTTTTGGCTGGTCTTTCCCCTGATGTTTCCCCTTTGTACCAAGTAAGATATCTGGGTACAACCTCTCCTCTAGCTCGATCCTGCACACAAGTGTTTGCCTCCAGATACTGGCATTTGCTCCAGATCTGGCGGACCCTTGCTTCCGGGAATTGACCGTCGGGACCGATTTCAATAACATGGGTACTCAGGTCTTCTTCTTTGGGTACTATCTGGCACCTCCCGAGCTGTCTCAACACCCGATGGGGCGCATAAGGTTGAATGCTTTTAAGTCCCATTAAGAGAAAGGGGGACCTAGCCGCTGGCATGTACACGATTCTGTCTATCTGCAACCAACCCAACGTCCATTGTATTTGACTTGCGTTGAGAGCCTGAAAGTATGCCCTCCATGCCAATGTTCCTTCAGGCAGGACGGCCCTATCAATCCTTGTATAGAATTCGCTTATGCAAGTTTTCTCAACCAACCCATATCTCAAGAATTGGGTGCGGCGACACAGGTGCTCGATCATCCACATTTGTAGCAGTAAATTACAGCCTTCGAAAAAATCTCCCCCGGCTTTGCAGATTGTGAGGGCTCGATATATGTCCGATAGTATCATAGGAGCAAGAGTACTTTCGCTTTGGTCAAGCAAAGTACTGACGACTCCGGCTAACTTTATATCAATGTTCCCGTCTTTCCTCGGGAATACCACGAGTCCTAAAAAGGCTATCGTGAAAGCAACTCGTCTGTGCTCCTCCCATTTCGGGCGATTACCCTTGCTGCATAATTTGTTTTCTGGGTCGTCGAAACCTCCCGCATGACCGTACCTTTGATAGATGAAGTTCAAAGTACAAAACCCTCGTGCTAGATCCGGGTTACGTACCGTCCTGGCCGTCTTCAGTGAGTCTAAAAACCGGTGTACGGCGACAACCCTAGGGGCGATTAGATATTGATGCCCCAATGGTATATCAGTGTTTCCAATGTATCCGGTCATCTCCTCAACAGTTGGGGTGAGCTCGAAGTCCGAGAAGTGAAAGACATTGTGCGCGGAGTCCCAATATGTGACTAAGGCTCTTATGATGTCCCCACGAGGTTTTATTTCAAGCAGACCCGTGAGACCTTTCAAATACTTTTTAACCTCGCCCTGCCCTTCTTGGCCTAGATCATTCCACCATAGCCGTATTTGTACCGGGATTTTAGTCATGAGTGAAAAGGGTTCATTTTGAATCGTGCTCATCCTGCACATTTATTTAAAGAAATCGATCATTTTGGCTGGCAATGGTTTTTTCAAAATTTACAGATTTTGGTATATATTTCTGAAAAAATGGCAAGTTGGACCCGACGGGGGTTGCCTACGTATCTCACCTCCGGTGAGAATCAAACTCGCGTAGTTCGGTCCGTCAAGACAAACTATTTCTTTTATTGACCGACAAAAACACACTTTGTTAAAAATACATTTTCCTTTATTGACCGACAAAGAAAACACATTTTGTTAAAAAAAAACACATTTTCTTTTATTGGCCGACAAAGAAAACACATTTTATTAAGAAACACATTTTCTTTTATTGACCGACGAAAAAAAACACATTTTGTTAAGAAACCCATTGTCGTCAAAGTCAACCTTCCGTTGTCTCTTATTAACAAACTATTGATTCTGTTGGTAAGACCCATTTTTGTATTTTCTGAAAATATCTATTTGCCCACACTGTTTCCTTTTGTTTTTTTTTTCGTTTCTTAAAAGCCGGTCAGCATGCAAGTTTGAATAGATGCTTGAAACAAACATGGCATAGCAGGATGGTCTTTTATTTCAGGTTGCCTGTCCTAGACGGACCCAACCCCTGTGTTGAGTCCCTAAGTCAAATGCAGCGTGATGCAAATAAGCGTTTCCTACTAGGGATCCGGCATGAAGTCACGTTATTCTAAGTTTAAAAACCTGGGTATGTGTTCTAGACTGTGTACCCGAGCGGACAACTCGGGCTGAGGAAGGAGCTCCTTTCCGGGAACCAAAAGGCCAGCCGGCTTAGAAACTTTCCGAGCCTCTTTATTATTTCGGGTTATGACACTAACAGAATAAGGAGTCTCAACCAGTGAGCACATCCCGGGGGTGAGAAGTGAAGGGTTTGCGGCACAGTTTTATATACAGTTCACGTAATATCAAAGCGGTAAACACATAACAGTTTGTATGTACAGTGCAGCTAGTATCAAAGCGGTAGACATGTAGTACGTTGATTAAACATGTGGTAAAATCAGATATAGACAAAACAACAATTTAACTGAGCTCGAATTCTTAGACCCTGAACCGAAGTTCAGAGGTCACTGTCCCCAGCAGAGTCGCCAGAGCTGTCACACCTCCTTTTTACACACCCGCGAGGGCGCGAGGAGTTTTTTCCAATTAAAGGACAATCGAGACGGGATCAATTTATTAAATTCAGAGTCGCCACTTGGAAAAATAATGGTGTTCCAAGTCACCGGTTTAATCCCGAACCGAGGAAATTTATGACTCTGTAATACAATCTGCGAAACTAGAAATCTGGATAAGGAATTCTGTTAACCCGGGAGAAGGTGTTAGGCACTCCCGGATTCCGTGGTTTTAGCACGGTCGCTCAATTGCAATTTTTGTTTCTATCCTGATTCTTTTATATATTTTAACTATGTGCTTTTAATGCTCCGCTCTTATTTTTTAGAAGAATTGCGACGTTACGAAAACACATTTCGAGCCGCACCGTAACCAGTACGCCTGCGACTCTAATGTATTTCGGTTTCGCCGAGAGTAAGATTTGGGTCACATAAATGCACACCCGTATTCAGGAAAGTAATTTTATTTCAAGTCGTGCCTAAAGAGTCTATCGTCTATTTACTTTGGGAAAAGGACCGTGAAATTCACTAGACGGTCCTTCCAAGTCTAAGTTTTCATGACAATTATTCGAGGGCCCCACAATGGTGTATTTTTGGCGAGGCTCGTCTCGTTTATTTTAAAAGGACAATCCTAAAGTGACTACATTTTTCTACTAAGTTCGTCTCTAAATAAAAGAGAAAAGGTCCTAATTTATTGCATGTTTATAAGCTCGGACCTCTTATTAGTTATTAAATCAATGTGAACGGAAATTGCACTCGAGCTTGCATAAGGGAAATTGTTTTATGCCTTATTCTACAAGCGAATAATACTAAAACTAAAATTATAAATAGCATACGAATTTGACAAAATATCAGAACAAACTAACCATTCTCTAATTAATTTAAACCGACAGTATTAGATAAATTGAGCCGATGGAGTTAACTATGTGTGATACAAAAGTCATTTTTGAACTTCATGCTAACGTTCATCACTAACATTAGTTACTAATTTTATTCAAATTGCTATTTAAAGCGATGTTATTTACTCAAGTAACCTAGTAAATTCCGAACTAGATACATCAAACTAACATTTTTGATTGATTATTTTTCCACATAATCCATTGTCTTATACGCAGTGAGGGTGTTGTGGTCTCGAAATAAAGGCGAAGCCCATAATCGCTTTTGTTCTAACTAATAGAGCCTATCACATACAAAACTCTTCATGGCCTAACTCATGGATTACTTATTGTATCTTGCAAAAAACCTAGCTGTAAATTATCTTCCTTAATAACAATTGAACCTCTGTTTTTTCATTATCATAATAGAAGTATACTAAACCTTCAAATGAATGCTCACTCTATTATATTAACAATCGTTAAACCAAAGCTACTAACTCTTTGATTGTTAGCTGCATACTACTAACCATAAGAATCTATTACTAACATGAAACAGAACCAAAATTATCTAAAGTTCTGAAAACTCATTAGCGTTACAGTCCAAACCCACTGTTAAAAATAACGAGAAACTAATTACACATTCATCCGGACTTAACTCAAATCACTATGATACTATAAAGTACGAACTTCATAACATATTTCTTAAATTGATATCGGTTTGCAAATGAAAACAGTGAAGTTGAAAGAGATCCACAAAAGGGGGAATCGTCACTTCAATTTACTCCCGTAAAGCATGAGTTTACAAACGTGTACCTGGAAATTGTCAAAGATGAAAGGCTACGGTATCAGCTAGGCAGTAATAGCAACAACAGCAGCAGTGATCCAACGACAACAACACACCACAACAAAACAGCGAGAAAAACACAACAACGACAGCCGCAACTGTGTGC